>JAQPZY010001054.1:0-200000 GCA_029931535.1 Margaritifera margaritifera | reverse complement strand
TTCTTTCTTTCGGGTGGAATTTTCCAGTCCTACACCGATGCATATGAAGAATGCTATTATTCTTCCTGTGCACGTTCAGGAGAGTTCAGATTATGCAAAAAGATGGAACGTAATCAGGCAGTGTGAACATGCATGCATACATAGCTCTACCTTTCTGTATTTCAAGTTCCCAAGCAGAGGACGTCTTTCTGGAGGTTTCCATACGATAGAATTGTTGAAATAACACGCATCATGAGGGCGTCTTTCTGGAGGTTTCCAATACGATAGAATTGTTAATATCTGAGTTATAAAGAAGTTATGATTCCTCATTTATTTGCACTTGAGTATCACCATCATACGGCCCGTCCCTTATAAGATTATGAAAAAAAATAAAATAAAGCCAGCTCCTTAGAGGGACCGACCAGAATATTTTTTTTTCTTTTACCTCAAGATATTGTTTTTTTCAACTAATGTATTGGATCTATTGATTTATTTTTTTTTTGCAATATTTTGTTCAAGCTATTTTAAATCCCAGACCAACCAACCCTCCCCTCACACACATACACACACACAGAAAGTGTAATGGTCGGTCCTTAAACAAACCGGCGAGTAGAGCTTTATTTACTCCGACAGTCATATTTTGTATTTGTATACCAAGCGCTGATTCGAAAGTCTCGCAAGGTAAATAAATTCGACCCTGCTGGCTTCCTTACCCGGTGAATCTATTAGAAAATGATTGGCAAACACAATCATGCAAGTTTGTTGGTGGAACATGTTATATTAACGCCTGTATCTTTATAAACTGCCAGTTCTGAGCGGTCTGGGAATCCTGTAAGATTTCATAGCGGCATGTATCTTAACGATAATACCGAACATCAAAATCAGGAATTCAAAGATTGGCGTTAAACGCTAAGGCGTTTTCATCTAGCTTACCTTCAACGTAAAATTTGAAAGCTCATGTTGTATCCACTCTATTCTATTCCATATTCAGTGTGAATTTAACTGTTATCAGCAGACAAATCCATACAAATTTGGCGACTTGAAATTCAAACAGATACTATGACATACATTTTTATATGAAAGAAAATTAAATTTATTATAATTACATTTCTCAATCAAAATAACTCTGTATGAAAAACACTCAAACCTGAAACATGGAAAATGTCATATTTATCAACATGGCCTTATTGATTTCAGTTTTCATCAAAAGCATCAAAATCAAATCGATTCAATAGTTTTGATGTCAATTTATTTTTTTCCATTTATTCAAACATCTAATATTTATATTTATGTTAGGAAAAAGACATATAAAAAGATCAAATTTGTAGTCCAAATTCTCAGTACAAATTGTACTAACATTATCAGACAAGTTCGTAAGTATGCATTACAGTCAAATACTCGAGCAAATATCTCATAACCTTCGGCACGATGTTTGGGAAATTATATTTTTGCTTGTGATCTTGTCATATATATCATGGATGCTCTTCAGGTAGATATATTATACTTTCAAAGTATTTTTGTAAATAAGCAATTTTACGTCATTGTTATGTCATTTACGTCATTGTTTATATGGCGAGATATAAACAACTTAACATCTATATACAACACTTGCATACAAAAACACATTTGTAATACTGAAGAAATCAATAAGAACCCTTCACAGTCCCTGGCCAGTCAAAAGCAAAAATTTCTAAATGCATTAAAAATAGTTATGAAAATGCGTCAATATACTGATACAATGTATAAAGTGGTCCATACTAATTAAACAACTAATATAGGTTTCCTATGGTCATGTTATGAAAATGTATGTGTATTGATACAATGTACAAAGCATCCTGTTTTTCATTTTTACACACACACACACACACATATATATATATATATATATATATATATATATATATATATATATATATATATATATATATCTATATATATATATATATATATATACTATCATACTATTTCCAACTACTCTTTACCTAGCTTTTCAGACTATTTTTATCTGCTATTAAACCATGTTATGGGTGTAGAGATTTTAAAGAATTCTCACTTACGGTAATAAAAACCCCGTCTACGAGGACAACTCTAGAAAAAAAGAATTAAAAAAAAAAAAAACGGCCTTTTAAGGATGCCTTCTGAATCCAACAAAAACCTCCTTGTGATTGTTTTTCAAATAAAGAACACACTTCTGTAGTGGATAAAACTCTACTACTGCTCCAGATGGTTACATTGAAATCTTGCTCTTAAGGTTATAAAACTGTAGACCGTTCGACTTAAACTGGTAATTTGTTTTAATTTTATTTATTTTTTCAAAAAAGTTTCGAATTTTCAACTCTAGCTTAAATAACTAAACTTTTGGTGTATTGTGCACTCTTCATTTTAATATGGTCTTCAGACCTTGAGAAATATTTATGTGAGTAGATATAACATACATGTATACTAAGTATGCTAGTCCCAGATGTGAGTATTCGCTTCATTAGAGTCGCCGGTGTACGCCAATGTAATATGGTAAATCTGTTCATGTAAAGAGCTTCATCATTCTATCCGATGTTTGGAATTCCTTCTGAATGTTGAAAAGTCTAAATTCGTCCAATCTGTTTTCGGCATCCTGCCTGTGGCATTGAGACAAAATCTGCAGAAACTGAGTTGCTTGATTATGACCAAAAAATGGCTGGCATGGCAATGCAGGTGGATGCGCATGCGCAGGGGCTGGATACCAAACACATTCAGTAGGCATGCGCCATGGTTGCCATGGTGGTGGCAAGGGCGGATGTTGTATAGGCTGCGTCTTAAGTGAACTCGAATCGTTCATACTTTTTTCACATTTTACCGGGGTGATTTCCTCACCTAAAAGTCAAAAAGATTTTTTCTTGAGCCCTTCAAAATGAACAAAAGGCAAATAAAATAAATGCACCAAAAATAATTCCTATATTATAATTATGCTGTATATAATTTATTGAATATTCCATTTCTGATTTGTTTGTCCAACGATACGACTTTTAGAGACAACCTACATTGAACATATTTCCAAATCAATTGTAAATTATGTAAAATATGTATCGTTTCATAAGGCAATCGTATGACAAAATATTGTTGTGAAGCAATGAACACAAAAACCAAGTGGTTTAGGATATTATTTTTATACGTATGAACTTCCATCATTTTCCTCATAATCTTTGTACATCAATAGAATTTTTGCAGATGTAACATTTTAAATTAAAATTACCTTCTTTTAATGTAATATCCACCTTTGGGATCTGACCTTTTCTCCATTTCGCCCTTCTATTTTGAAACCATATCTGAAACAAGAAAAAAAATTCTTACTGTCAATAAGAGCGTATTAAAAAAATTGGAAATGGCATTGAATGGTTGTAAAAAGTTCCAATATTTGATATCATTTTGCTCTAACTGAACATGTAACATTTCTCGTGAAAACAATATTTCGCGCGCTATTTATTTTTCACGGAGTAATCATGCATAAAATTGATTAACAGCGAAAACACATTTCAAAGAATTTAGGATCTCTGTCCTGGAAGTCTTTGAGCACAGAAGTTATTCTCAAGTTCAAAAGGGGAAAAGGGACGCACTCTTACTTTGTCAAAATTGAGGGTTGCCGTTGGCAAAATACTTTAAGGCGGAGCTCAGCCCAACCAAACAAGCTATTGAGCGTGTTTCAGACACACATCAAAAACAAAAGAAATGACCAAATATTATGAATTTATCAAGTAATGAAGTTTATATATAATCTTAGAATTTAAATCTTGTGGATAGACAGCATCCAGGCTGTGAATCCAATATGCTTCTTTAACAGATATTCCATTTCAGAATTAGTAATGTCAATTGGCATAAATGAAAAATCTTGTAACTTATGGAAGCCGTCATAAAAATGTGTAGCGATATGAGATGAAAAAGATCAATCGATAATATTATTTATGTCAAATCTATATTTGTTCATGTGTTTAGATTCTTGCTGACGGGTTTGTCCAACATACTATATGCCACATTTATTACAAGTTATCCACAACACCAACAATAAACAGTTGAAGTTGCACAGTTAGTATCATAACGCATCTTAAATGTTTCGTTGGTATTACAAAAATATATGAATTCGATTAAAAAATGGGGAGTAAAACATATATACATATATATATATATATATATATATATATATATATATATATATATATATATATATATATATATATATATATATATGTATATATATGTTTTACTTATGTGTTTTACTCATGTGTTCTTTTTCTCCTCCGCTTTTCTTTTTGTTTGCTATAATAAACACCCTCTATGTAGACAAAATGTGTCCTTTATATTGTAAATGCAGAAACATACTGAAATTCAATAATTCTGCGATATAGCCAAAAATAGTGTGAATTAACTGAAGTTTTGATTCGCAAACTAGTTTATAACTTGTAAGTCTTCAGTTCATTTTAATATTTGACATTCAGCGGTGTACTGAATAGTTTTATTTTTTGCATGTAATGATGTATAAATGTAATTATTTCCTTAATTCGTTCATTATTTAATTAAGTCATTTGTGTGTTTATTTACTGGTATATATTCAGTTATGTACCTTTTTATGTGATATTTTCACAAAAACTTGTAAGAATTAGTGAACGAAAGAATACGTGAACGAAAGTGAAGGTTTAAAAATTACGACCTAGTCTAGCTGGCAAAATTAATAAGGAAAACATTTTTAATAAAAACAACTTTTTGTCGACAATTTGATAAATAATTTACATAATTCAAAATTTAGAGTTTTTAAATATATTACTGAGGAAAATAAAAACCATCCCATGAATTTCCGGCTCAGGAAGAAAAAACAATCTAATCATAAGAAACTATTGGGAAAAGACCTATATTATAACAAATGAAACCGCAGTGTACCTAGTTAATAAATATTTCTTTCACAGTGATGCACTGTTAAGTTAAATACTTATGCAAAATAAATGACATTTATAGCTTCCATAGTAACGAGCGCTGGGCGATATCAGTACCGTAATGGCGGAATATCACGTTATCGAATATGGCCGGACCTTTTAAATCGTAAATGAAAGATCGATACTAACAATGTCGAATCGACAAACTAAATCGTCTAGGTTTGAGAGCCTTATGCATCGATAAACCGCGCGATTTAATGGCGTCGAAAAATATTTTAAAAAATAATCCACCGAAAGAAAAACAAAGAGTTCAGACACCATAACTATTTTGCTTCGTTACGTTGTCGGGGAATATATCAATATTGAAGTGTTTCCATCATAGCTGAAGAAAGTAAACAAGAAACATTAATTGACATCATTTATTTCAACAATGTTATTGCCCATATCTACTGGCATAAATAAGAAAGGACCACAAGTTTTTAGAGCTTATCTGTGGTCCACTCCCACGCACGAATTATTCATACAAACCCATGTATAAAAGGCAGCACAAGACAATAAATGTTGGAACAAATATACAAAATATACTAAATAAACATAAAATTCTATATAAAAAAGCTAGACCAAAATGTAGTACTAAAATTAAACCTCAAGAAAAGAAGAAGGAGGGGGAGGAATAATGGGTTCAGATGCATGATCTGTTTACGAACTTATGACGTTCCAATTAATTGTGTAATATCCCCATCACGACATGTGCATGGTGAATGAAGGCAGGTAAAAGATTTAATGAAAACAGCTTAAATGGAATAAAGTTATTTTTTGTTTAAATGTTCACATTAAAGTGTTTTTAGTTACCTGGACACGGGACTCGTTTAAGCCGAGTCTTTGCGCAAGCTCTTCCCTGGTGAGAACATCTGGGTATGGCGCCTTCCGAAAGGCCTTCTCCATTTCCTTCAATTGATACTGAGTAAAGGTAGTCCTAGAACGATAAAGCGGATTCATTCATTTATCGGAAATTAATCTGGAAACAGATCGTACGTATTATATGTGATTACCTCCCTTAATCTCATATGTAACTTGGGTACAATATTTCAAAAAGAGAATATTTCCCGAGTGCTTATTGAACATGAAGTCTACGAAACGAAGGCAATAAATTGGTCATTTCAAAATTTCATGTTTAGAGAAAACTAAATAGATATTCAAATTGCATGTACCTTTAAGATGACTGTAAATATACCTTGACGAGGAAAAATGGGATACAACAAAACAAAAGTCGACCAGTTTCAGAACCTTCCATGCAAAAATCACATAAATAACATTAAGCTAAAAAAAAAGAAAGATATGCAACTTATCAACCTCAATGTCAGATACATCTTACCAAAAATCGATGAACTGAGACTTACGATACAATATGAATCCAACCTTGCAGTAATTGCACTGTGCGAAACGTTTCTTGATTGTAATGTACCGGCCTCTGCTATTTTTATTAAAAACCTTTATTGGAATTACGAGATCGACGCCAAGGAATGGGTGGAAGGATAGTCATGTACGTTTCAAACGATCTATAACATATAGAAGAAGAACTGATTGCGAAATATCAGCTGTAGAATCAATATAAGTTTCCTCAATAGCAAATATATTTATATCTGCTCTGCTTACCTCTCTCTCTCTCTCTCACACACACACACACACACACACACACACACACACACACACACACACACATCATGGACTGATCAGTTTTAACACTAAAGTATTCGCAGTTCATAAGGGAAATGAAACGAATGACCCATCTAACTATCGACCCATATCTGTTCTTTCAAAACTTATTGCAAAACATGTCAGCAAGCATCATTTCGGATGTCTTAGCAAGTACAAACTCCTCAATAAATCACAGTCAGGTTTCTGACAAAAACATTCATGTCAAACTGCACTAACAAAACTTATAGACCAGCTGCTACTTTCGATTGAATCCGGCAAACTTACTGGCGCAATATTCTTTGATTTAAAAAAAAAAAAAAAAAAAAAAAAAAAAACATTCGATTTAGTTAACCATTCGGTGCTCATTAAAACTATCAACCTGCAAGTTTTCTTAAAACTCAGTTTCTTGGTTTACATCGTATCTCACTAACAGATTACAGGTTGTTTGTACGGGTATATTTACTTGGAGTCATATTCTAAATGGTATTCCTCAAGGCTCTATATTAGGGCCTCTTCTTTTTCTACTGTTTATCAAAGACTTAGCAATGTATCCAGTGCATTCTAACACTTATCGTTTTGCTGACGATTCTGCACTGCATACATCTGGTAAATCTCTCGACTCCATTGAAAACCAACTTCAAATCGACCTCAACAATGTCTCACTTCGGTGTAAACAAAACAGAATGTATATCATTGCATTTAAAATTAAATGTATGACAATCAGAACAAGGCAGCGCCTTTCCACTGACATGGTTTTACTTCTCATTCAAAATGGCTCAAACGTATCTAGTGTTAAAAATCAAAAACGTCTTAGTATCTACATTGATCAAGACCTCAGCTGGATTCACATATCGATCCCTAGGATGCAATGGTCGTCAAAAGAATTACTCTCTTCAAATTACTATCGAAATTCCTACCTCCCCAGTCGCTTGAACTTTATTTTTCTTCATGTATACTACCACTGATAGACTACGGCTGTACCATATGGGGAAACACATCAAATTATAATCTATCTAGAATTGATAAACTTCAAAACAAGGCCGCGCGAATAATTCTGAAACTTCCTATTTCAACTCCCGCGAATGTTTTGTTTTGACGTCTATAATGGCTATCTATACAAAAACGTATTCTTTAGTCTAAAGGAATCACGACATACAAGTCGCTAAACGATCTTTCTCCAGGTTATATATCTAACCTAACTGAACTTAGATCATCAAAGACAGTGCGCAATCTCAGATCAACAACTAAGGACGAACTCCAGATTCCGATGTCGAGAACCATTTCAAAAGCTCTCTTACTATAAAAGCTCCTACCTTTTGGAATTAACCACCCCTATAGATACGTAATTCAAAGTCCCTCGCATCATTTTAAACCAGTATAAAGAAATTCTTTCTCGACCAACTGGCATGATATATTAAAGTCTCCCAATACAGAGTTTTATCGGTGGATCCAGAGATAATCTGTGTAAGATTTATGTTATGGATGACTGTGTGTACGTGTATATATTAATATATATTAATCCATTTTAAATCTCTGAGTGTTTGTGCGAGCATACCTGAGTATGTGTAAGTGACTTTGTTATAACATAACCTGTTAATACGTTGAGGACCACGTGGCAGATGGGTCTTTCATGACCAAATATGTCATCGTTGTTAAATAAAGATTATTATTATTCACGACACCTGTTGAATGATTACAAAGTGTTGCCAACAACGGAAGTATTGAGCTGCCATCGTAGCCATGACGTCAAATTTACATACTTAGGTTGCTATACTGTGGCAACATGTTATTGAGACAACATAAATATACCAATTTGTCATCATATCTGTATATACGTGTTAACACGTTGCAATCAGTAACTCGTCTTATTCACGTAAAAGATGTCGTCTTGATCACCTGTGCTAAAGAAATATCTCGTCATGACGATGACATTTTAATGCTTCCTGAACGATTACCATTGAGGAAAATCATGGGAATACATTTTTTCTATATTTTGAACCGTGTGCAAAAAATGCAAAACTCCGAAGCGGAACCTTTGTTAGATTTGGCTTGTTACATACAGGTATATTTTGGACTGTTTTTATTACCTGAGGTACAAGATTGCTTCCATATTGGACGATCTTTTAAAGCTTCGATCTAGAGAAAGACTGAGAAGAATAGATGAATTATCTACTCGGAAGCTACGAACGATAGCTCTGGACACGACAAGAATCAATAATATAATGTCCTCTTTCCTCTTCCTGCGCATGCGTAGTCAAGGGGAGGGTGGTCAGCGGAATCTTGACAAACATCAGTTTAAAACAAAATGCATGGTGTACAAGAAAAATAAAAACAATTTGCTTCAAATAATTTATCTTCTTCTGCTTCTTGGACAGCTTTCTCAAGTCAGATATGGCTTTTAAAGTTCATGCGCAGATACATTGGGCATTTAAAAGGTTTGATTAGACAAATGACAGGGAATGATGGTGCACTCTAAAACCGATTTGTAGAAATTGTCATTATGAATGTTAGCAGCTAAAATTAGGGGCAATACGTTAGCAAAATAGAGTGTTAAAACATATTGTAGTTAGATATATGCAGCGATAATAATTGCTTTGCCAAATTAAGCCAGACACTCTTAGTTGCCTAGGTACATCGGACTGCATTGTATGGCATGAGCGAAATTCGGGGTGTTTCGGGTGACAGCTGACCAATCCGATCGAGTTCGCACTAAATTGACCTACATTTCAAGGTCAATCGAGCACATATTCTTTTGTATATACAGTCTTTAAATTTGATGGGTGTATTCACGTTTGAAATCATCACAGGCAGAAAGTACATGTAGGTGGAAGTGACATACGAGTACCTTTCACGTCCCATTAAATATTATCATTATCTGCATTTAAATGTAGCACAGTCTCCTAGACACACTGCTGCATATATGATCATGAAACTTGATGTGTGCATTCACCTTTATGACTAATTTTAGCACCCATAAAATGTAAATTGTGGTTGAAATTACCGATATTTTTTTTTATATTTTTATTTTTTTTTTGCTAAACCGGTCATGCTAAGTTATCATCTTCAGAATTTTCTTGTTGGTTCATTCTTGGCGCAGACTTCAAACTTTTATCAACTATAAGCGTGAAAGAACAAAACAAGTGGGCCTGATATCGTGGATCTGATATCGCTCTCCTTTCTTACGTAACTTAACAGTTGACCATTATATTAAACAGCTCTAGTAGTATTATAAGAAAATATACCTTTATATTATGTCGATTTTACCTTTTTTTTAGTATAGTATGACAAAAATTATTTCCAAAATTTGAGGCATAATCAATATGATAGTCTCTTGCTCATAAGTGAACTCATTCAAGATCTTCTACATATTAAACTGTTTACCAAGTTTTATCAAAATCGAATGAAAAATATAATCTCTAGATCTAGAGAGGTAACAAGCTCAGCCAATCAGATGCAAGAACATCACATTAATATGGGCAGCTCCAATCTGTTATAGAACCTATCTAAGACAATGGTCATGTGAGCTTATTTTACCAACCAGTCTAAGACAACGGCCATGTGAGCTTATTTACCAACATAAAGAAAAATATAATTGCAATTCGGTCTCAGTGTGGTAACAAGCTCAGACAATCAGCTACAAGTTTACCTCATAAATATGCGTAATTTTGCTCATAATCAAACTAATCCAACATCTTGATAATATAAGACTACTTAACACGTTTGCTCAGAATCTGATCAGAAATATAGATGTTAGATCGTTGAAAAGCTCAGCCAATAAAAATAAAAGATGGCGTCATTGATATGCGTAGATCTCGCTCATAATCATACTCAACAGAGATCTCGATGATATGTCTATATTTACTAGACTTTAATGTGTTGATGACGTAAGAACATGGCTGATTGGAAGCACCTGAACTTCTAACAGAAGCCCCAGCATTAATCCAAAATGGTCGCCCGCAGGCGACCATAAAAACGAGTATTACTTATACCCATTTTATGTGGTCAGTCCAAAACATAAATAAATATATGAAACTTGTGCATTTATATCATCGTGACTTTTATTAGGAACCGTGAGTAACCTGTGAACCAGTTAGAGACTTTAACAGTCTTTGCTAAGCCTCGTTTGTGATGGTGCAAAACAAAATAAAATTTCCAAATATCTACAACTTTTTAGATTTATAGAAATTTTTTCAATTGTCTAAACATATAAAATTTTGAAATTTAGATTTTTTTACCTAAAAAGAGAAAAATTAGTAGCATTTATACTCACCTGTGTCGTGGTCTCTTGTGCAACAGTGATTTGTCACAGCTTGAATCAGATCCAGTAGTTTTCCGAAACTTCCATGATTTAACCAAATTCGGTGAGTATTGTTCTATAATAATAATAGTAATAATAATAATAATAATAATTATAATAATAATAATAATAATAATCACGATGATGATCTTCTACGGAATACAATGTCGAGCCCGTAAGTAGCTCTATTATGTACGTTATGTAAGTTTCGAAAATGTTTACTCTAAATCTTAATTTTCTTCAATCTGACGTCACTTCCGTAAAGTCAGACCCTTTTCTTTCTGTTGGCCAACGCAGGCCAGAAACTCTCACTTCTCATTCTCCTCCTCTTCTTCCTCCTCCTACTGATGAAGACGATGAAGTTTCTCATACAATCTTAAAATTTGTAATACTGTAGTTTCTAAATTGTCGATCATGTTGATATGTGAATAGTAACAATTGGGAAAAAATGGAAGGTCTCTTTTGTTTTCCAATTACAGTACATGCATTTCTGTCAAAGAAAATAAAACTGACATTCCGAAGGAAAGAATTAGACTCTGATGGATAAATTCTTATATGTCGTGATTCCTTTAAAATAAAGAATACGTTTCTGTACTCGAACATGGTACTTTTTATATCTGCAACAAACAAAAAATGCTTGCAATCGCAAAGCAAAACCAAGGTTCAATAAAATGACATGACGAATGTGTGAGTTAAGCATGTAGAAAATGTAGAATTACTTTTTTAAAAATATTTTATAAAATAATTAAATAATTTTTTATCCGAATTGTATCCTAGATGTATATTTTTTCTGCACGTACTGTCTGTAAACAAATTTGAGACCCTTTTTTTATTTATAAGAGTTTTCCACTTTATACAAGATTATGTCCTTTTTTTATGTAATAATACGTACCTCTTCCCTCGACATTGTCCAGTCTGTCTGTGCAATCTTCATCCATCTTGCTTTTTCTTTCTTTCTTTTGATATTGATAAGGGTTCTGACTTAAATTTTCCACTTAATTTGGTTCCACTTTTTTCTACAGAATTTTGCACCCTTCACAATACTAATATGACAAGCACAAATCGGAAAATTGTTGCTGTCGAACAATTGTTGCTACTATAGAATGGATGAAACCCGTCCCCTGGTTTACAAATTATCCATTTGCTACAATAGACAGTCAACCAATTGAGGCGTAATTTGAATTAGAAGGTACTGAAATATTGTTATGGTTTTATTTGTCGCTGCCTTGCTCTTAACGATTGGATGAAACATTAATAACCGTCAATTATGGCGGATGATGAGCATGACGCGCGAAGCGTTTGCCTTGAACAAAGCTAAATTAAGCAAAATACTACCGCTTAACTGTAGGCAATTAATTTTGGATTGTAATTGTGATGTCGATAAGTTAAATCCCTCTCTTTCATACGCCGGCATTAGGGGATTATTATATTTCTGTAGAAGTTATCCGTGGGCAGACCGCAGCGCTGCGGTGTTTGTCTCTGTATTCACGCCCATACAATTTAAATAACCAGTGGCGTCAGCTCTTATATTGCAACAGGTGGCCGTGTAGTACGTAATATGGGTATATTTTATCGTACATATTCATTTTATGTACACGAATGAGTCATATTTCATTACACGATCCAATATTACTTATCCTAATTGTTACAATTATGGATAATTACAGCTTTGTTAATGAGGAAGTGATTGGTAAAATGTTGTTAGTTGGTTTTGAATATAGGATGCTCTTTAAAATTCCAACTTTTACTTTTAACAATGTTCAACTTTAAATCGTAGTTCTCTATATATAAAGTATTTTAAACATTTTTTTCAGAGAGAGAGAGAGAATTAGTCTAATAACTGCCATAAACGACAGGGGTTAACGATGACACTGATAGGGTCTTGCAGGAAAGATAGGGTGCCTGACTGACTGTCAAGAACTTTAGATGTCAAAATTTTCAACCCTTTTCTGCTCTCGATTATTTTCCTGAGCTCATCGCTGTACCACCGTCAAATAATAAATTGTCGGGGTATAGAGTTCTTGTGTGATTATATACGCTAAATTCAATTGTTATCATCCATGATCTCTCTCCATGGTATCTAACTAAGTGGCATCCATTATTAGGATTTCTAAGACTAATTTACAACGCTTTGGCACTCTAAGGGTCATTTAAAGCCCCTTAATAGCTCGTGTGTATCACTCAACGTGTCATCCAAGTGAGTGCAGTAGTTTAATTCAAAAATCGATTTTCCAAAAATTATACATTTTACATATTAGAAATATAGATTCGTTCAACCAGGCCTTTCGTGTGGCTGAGCGAGATCTCCGCCAAACGAGGGTTCCTAACGTGAGAATCTGGTGGAATATGTATGTATGTATGCATGCATATATGTATATATGTATGTATGTATGTATGTATGTATGTATGTATGTATGTATGTATGTATGTATGTATGTATGTATGTATGTATGTATGTATGTATGTATGTATGTATGTATGTATGTATGTATGTATGTATGTATGTAGGCACGTCAGCACAATTCTGACTATATAGTGCCGATTACAAGAAAAGTTCTATAAACGTTAAGGAAAATTTGCGACACAAATTTAAGAAGATAAACCCTTCCAAATAAGAGTAAATATGTAGTCCTTCAGGATAAAAAGCAAATATTCAAAAAGTTTTGTAAAATATATAAAGGTTACAAATTGATAAAATCTTTAGGAAGATAAACCCGTCCAAATAAGAGTAAATATTTTCTCGTACAAGATAAGATGTAATGGTTGATAAAGACTATCAGAGCTATTGCTCAGCTGGCTCTACACTTATAACAGATCTTACATTTTTGGTCCACTGTTGATTATACAGGTGTACCTTTTTCATGTTGATTATACAGGTGTACCTTTTTCATGTTGATTATACAGGTGTACCTTTTTCATGTTGATTATTCAGGTGTACCTTTTTAGTCCACTGTTGATTATGCAGGTGTACCTTTTTCATGTTGATTATACAGGTGTACCTTTTTAGTCCACTGTTGATTATACAGGTGTACCTTTTTAGTCCACTGTTGATTATACAGGTGTAACTTTTTAGTCTACTGTTGATTATACAGGTGTAACTTTTTAGTCCACTGTTGATTATAAAGGTGTAACTTTTTGGTCTACTGTTGATTATACAGGTGTAACTTTTTAGTCTACTGTTGATTATACAGGTGTACCTTTTTAGTCCACTGGTGATTATACAGGTGTACCTTTTTAGTCTACTGTTGATTATACAGGTGTAACTTTTTCCTGTTTGATGTCCGATCCTAGAAGTAAAACATACGGAAGACTTATTATTTTATTCCAGATAATAGCTACTTTACGTATTATTATTATTATTATTATTATTATTATTATTATTATTATTATTATTATTATTACTGTTGTGGTTTTTGTTGTTGTTGTTGTTGTTGTTGATAACGATGATAATGATGTTCTTCTTGTGGTGCTATGCTTTTTCGTCGTTGTTGCTGTTGCTTTTATCAATAATAATAATAATAATAATAATACATTACGAAATATTGATACAACTTGTGTACATTCCGATAAAGCTGATGGCATATTAACGTACATTGTTACATTAAGGTGCGAGCGCAGCATTGTTGGACGAGGTGTAATATCAAGGTGGCCGTATTCATGGATCAGTACCGGATTTCACACGATATTGATGCCCTGGCGCGTTGCTATACTTATTGTTTTTTCTGGGCTGCACACAAAACAAATTACCCTTACATTCGCTGTGTGTGTGTGTGTGTGTGTGTGTGTGTGTGTGTGTGTGTGTGTGTGTGTGTTGACTGAAAACGTGTAATCCTGTTAGGTTCTCCAGTTACACAGAAGAGATAAATTTTCTGAGTAGAGAAATAAAACGTGGTCTCTTTCCATAATCCGTTTTACATCAGTTGATTGGGAGCGCGCACCGCCCCGGAAAAGAATTAAGTAAAGCTAACATTCAGGATCGGCGCCTTCATTAGGGAACTTTAATTTTGCATCTAAAAAATTTTATAGAGTTTTTGTTTGTTGTTGTTTATTTAAGAACAGTGTTCATACATGTTTTGCGTTGTTTGTTTGTTTGTTTGTTTGTTTTGGGTTGTGTTTTTTTTTCTTCCTTGTATTAACGTTCGTCGAATCTCTCAGTTGTGTTTTAAACCCTTCACCTTCGGGCTCGGGCTTCAACGTCAGGATTTCCCGACATTGATACCAGGACCCTCACCACCACCACCACCGCCACCACCAAAAAAAAAAATGTGTGATCCTATGTTAAATGTATCACATGTTTTGCAGCTGATCTAAACAAGCACATCTTAAACCGTTAACTTTAGTAAGAAATCCTGATTGCATATGTCAGAGTTGAAGTTTATGTAATTAATAACTAGCTCAGTATAGTGGGACCATTACATTCTACATCAATAGAGTATGACCATATAATTTGGTTATTAATATTCCCATCATATGTTAATTACTATAATTAATCTAATAAGCGGATGAGTAATTCTAGCGACAAAACGTGCAAGGCGGAGGACAAATTATGCTTTCAAAAATTTTCAGCTCGAACAATTCTGCAGATATTAATGCGAGATCTGGCAATTTATCATTTGATTGAATGCGAGCTCGGGTAATTGATCATTTTATTGAGTGAAAGACCGATTTAAGCTCAGAAGTGATGAGGAGATTAAATCAAGGGGTTAAATTAATGGTAGCAATTGTGCTTGCAATCAACGTGTCAACTTTATAGCTATTGCACTCGGCATCAGACTCGTTTAACTGTCCACTGTCCATGTCTGGTGCAGTGATTGCAAAATTTTGTGAACGGAAAATTTGAACTCGGCAAACAAAATTCTAAATTATGCAATTGCAGCAATGCCACTCCCTATAATCTGTAAATCTTATTTATTCATTTATTAATTTATTTCACTGTACCTGCCTTGTCCATTAAAATCGCATTTATTAATTTATTTCACTGTACCTGCCTTGTCCACTAGTTACAAATTTTGCAGACGGAAAGTTTGAAATCAGAATTGGAAAGTTAACAATTTTGGACATTTAATATTGATAATCCAACTGTCAACGAAACTTTTCAACCAATGTTCAAATGTTTTTATTTATTTATTTATTTATCTACTTGTCTTTCTTTCTGTCTTCCTGGTAATATGGATGTAAGTCAGTATCCGTCTGTCTTCTAGGAAACTATAATTAAGTATGCTTGGCGAAAGTTTTGTAAGCCTTCTAGATTTTTTTTCCCCGTTGAAGTTAATAAATTCAAATATTCTTTCAGAACTTTATCCTTCTATCTATCTATCTATCTATCGATCTATCTGTATATCTATCTATCTATCTATCTATCTATCTATCTATCTATCTATCTATCTATCTATCTATCTATCTATCTATCTATCTATCTATCTATCTATCTATCTATCTATCTATCTGTATGAATGGTCAAACGACAGATCTGTCGATTAGTCAATCAATCGATGAAAGCAAAGTCAATAAATCATAATGCTACCTTTTTATCTATTAGGTCAAAAAAATGCTTAAGGTGAACGGGATGCATTTTCAATGTTCTTGAAATATATAATGGTTGCCAACATTTAAGGTGAACGGGATGCATTTTCAATGTTCTTGAAATATATGATGGTTGCCAACTTTTAAGGTGAACGGGATGCATTTTCGATGTTCTTGAAATATATGATGATTGCAAACTTTTAAGGTGAACGGGATGCATTTTCGATGTTCTTGAAATATATGATGGTTGCCAAAGTTTAAGGTGAACAGGATGCATTTTCAATGTTTTTGAAATATATGATGATTGCAAACTTTTAAGGTGAACGGGATGCATTTGCAAAGTTCTTGATATATATGATTGTTGACAACTGACAATCGTCACAACAAGAACAGCAAAACAAACTCAACAACAGTTACGAAGCAAGTCAACTCCACCTTTGCACTTTCTGCCTCCCTAACTCCCTCTCTCTTTCTGTCAACATCTAATTGACCGAACATTGTGTAATTATTGTAATGTCGCAATGTAAGATCAACTTCATTATCATCATCACCATCATCATCAGCAGCAGCAGCAGCAGCAGCAGTAGTAGTTGGTAGGTTGGTTGCTTGTTTGGTTTCTAGCGGTACTTCAACACATTACTGGCTATAATGCCGAATATATGGGGCTAAGTGCCTTTCCCAAAGACACACAGAGACAGCCGACCCGGGCTGGCATGGATGGATATCTACCCAGCTACCATTGGATTATGACTCCGACGCTCTAGCAACTGAGATACCACGGCTCCCAGTAGTGGTGATAGTAATGGTATTAGTAGTAGTAGTAGTAACAGCAGAAATTGGTCGTAGTAGTAGTAGTAAACGCGATCGTCATCATAGTGACAATAGCGGTAGAAATATTACTAGAAGTAACAGACGTTATCTTCGTCGTCATAGTAGTAACAGTAGTAGTAGAACTGGCATCAGTAGTAGTAGCTGTAATAAAATATATAGTAGTAGTAGAAGTAGCAGCAGCAGTAAAACAATCCCCACCTAACTGAGTCATTAAATGTAAAGAAAATACTCGAACTCCGAATTAAGTTTGAAGAGTCCTCTTTCCAAATGACACCAAAACACAATCCATCACTAATACTGACTCAGTAGTTATGGAAAATTTTATTTAAAACAATATTAATTTAATTATTTTATAGACACCTACATTAAGATCATACATGTAATAAATGAATGGAAGAGAGCAACTTTAAATTCTTTAGCTTTTAAGTCACTTCAACCAAAGTAAGAAATTTTGATATTTTAGGTAATAATGCACGAGGTTCGTTCCCATATCACGGCCCGTGTTTGCATTTGTAATACAGGAGCAATTAATGCTTGCATTAGGTCCTAAGAGATGAAAGCAAAATTGCTGACAAAAGAATTACGGTCACGAAACAGTCTAACAATTATTGACAGAACATTTAATTTCATTGGAAACGAGAATGGTCATATGTTGCTATCGTTTTCCTCGATAAATTTACACCTTTGCATATGTAAAAGTGATGTGACTATACATGCAGTGTCATGTAGCTGTTTTCTTTAGAACTGAACTTTTCTTTCGCAGGATTAATGAAGTCATGAAGCTTGAAAATCGATTGCACACTGCGAAGCCCGTTCATGCATAGTAATAACGAACCTCAAGAAATAAAAAAGAACTATATTTTAACCATTATTTACAAAATACTGTCGAAGCACACGAAACGCACGCATGAATACATCAAAGTAATTCCTTTCTCGTGGTATGCACTAATAACGTCCAGTTTTATGCGTCTCATGATGCGAGTTTTGTCAGTCTAAATGCTTGTTACAAAGACTGTACAAATATGTCATTCTTTACATTTAAATTTAATAAATATTTCTTAAATAAGAATGTATACATGTCAGGAATGGAAGAAATCCGTTACTAAACTAGACATTAAGCTTTTAATACAAGAATTATTCTGGGTCTCAAAAGTATTGTGTCATCTGAATTGGTGCATTTTCTGTGCCCTTTCATTACAAGAATAAATCAAAACCAGTCAATCATTAATTGAACTAAAGACCTGCCTGCCGTGGTGTATCTCTGGACAAGACAATGTATACTCCAGTTGTTTTCACCTTTAATGTGCTGATGTGCCGTTAAACACCCATCAATCAATCAATTAATCAAAGACAAGTAAAGACACCTGTTTATAACACCCATCAATCAATCAATGAATCAAAGACAATTAAAGACACCTGTTTATAACACCCATCAATCAATCAATTAATCGAAGACAATTAAAGACACCTGTTTATAACACATGACAAGACTAATATGTACGATTGATTCCTCACAAAGTTTTCTAAACGAATGGATTGAAAACCAGTTTACCTACCTACATGCCTACCTACATATCCATCTATCTATCATGAGTTACTTACTAACTTACTTATTTTCTTGCGTTTTCCTTATTCATTCACTTGTTAACTTGTATTAATTTTTTAAGTCTTGTTCCACGTACAAAACATGTAATTTTTCTCAAAATGTTTCGGAAATCACAAGCATGTTTTAATTTTGATATGTGAAACCGAGTTTAAACATTCTCTCTCTCTCTCTCTCTCTCTCTCTCTCTCTCTCTCTCTCTCTCTCTCTCTCTCTCTCTCTCTCTCTCTCTCTCAGGGATATACAGTGTTTATCGAACAAAAACGGGAACTCTTACATGGAAATTAATCTTGTACTCACGAAACTGTTTGAGCACAAAATTAAACTCATGCTAAACAAAATCGAACTTTAATACTTACTGGATGTTATTTCTAATATCATGGAAATTACTTATGTGTGTAGAAATACTGAGAAGAGAACAATCTTGAATGTTTGCATCGCTCCAGTATATTTTAAAGTTATTTTCATCATTGAAATTATTTACATAATAGCCTGGGTACAAGTTTTGTTCTCAAACTAGACACCTTCTGGGGAGTATGGGCAAACGGAATTGATTGCTCACAAAAATTAATTTCGTAGTCAAAATTTTAAAAACAAAATACATCTAATCTCTAAATATTTAAATTTGGTGTGTATATAGAGATGTAAACGATAAGATAATGCCGAAATTTCAGGCCAGTTTTTCTGCTTAGACAGTTTCTTGACCACGGTACCTGGATAAGTGCAGTGAGTTAAATGTTTGTATTTCATCTACAGATTTGTACTCATGTTGCAAATTTCAACCAGAGCCACTTCTATGGCAAATCCCTCCTTATTTGGGACTTGACCCAAGGGTAGGAAATCACAAACAGCTACATATGGTATGTGTCCTCCCACTATGACCTCGTGTATTGGACAAAAATATACACAAATGTCACTGTAATTGCAGTTTTTGTATATTTGACCTTTGACCCTTTCCGGGTACGCTAGTGGAGAGGCCCAAAAAGTGTATCCCTCTCGCAGATGGATACCACATGGGCAAATTTTATACCAAGTTTGGTGAATTTTAATCGAGCGGTTTAGAAGAAAATAAAGTTATAGACAGACGGACGGAAGGAGAGACACACGAATTCCGCTAAAACGTTGGGATAATGATCGTCCAACGATGGTCGGTGAATTCCTTTTCATATTTCAGTCTTCACCGTACAAACCCATAATTAGCACAACTCACTACCCCCCCTCCCCCCGCCTCTCTCTCTCTCTCTCTCTCTCTCTCTCTCTCTCTCTCTCTCTCTCTCTCTCTCTCTCTCTCTCTCTCAGATAACTTACGAGAGGAAAACTTGGCTAACGTGTTTGTATGACTCATAACAAGCTTACTGGTCCAGAAAGAATGTAGACTACAACAATCATTCCATTTAACCAATTAAACCCCTCATTTTCGGATGAGTTTACTGGACAATTTGGTCAAATTTTATTCTTATTTGAGAGTTTGTAGTTCAAATAAATGTTATAGATCTAGCTAGCATACACTGATTAAACGATGAAAATTGTTGCAACGAGCGGCGCGCCTTGATTACCTCTTTGTCTCAATAAGCGCACATATCAAAATGTCGACCGACCTCAACTTTTTCATCAAAGAACGAAGTAAATGTCAAACTATCTGGTATTTAATCCCGGCGCGCGTCCGTATCTGAGTTTCAACTATTCCATTTAACCTGCGCCTGGCCTTGTGTAGATCGGACAGCTGTAGGTCTTTTGTGTCCAATTTTCGATGATAATATTAAAATACTTCCTCTCATGCGACCCACTTTGTAATTTACAACTCGTCCATATGTATTATTCTACTGAGACACTTTTGCCATGCTTAATATTTCGATTTTTTAAATTAAGTCAGCACGCTTATTCTTCCTTATAACACACACACACACACCGTAAAATCCTGTTAATATAAACTACCCGATTGATTAATCGACATACTTTCTGTTACTTTTAACTTCTTAAAGGGTAAAAAAATAAAAAAATAAAAACTCTGTAACACCACATCGTGGGCTCCAATCGACCCAATGACAATCTGTTTACCCCAAGCCTCATTGGAAAATCTAGAACCAAGACCCACCAGAAGAAGAATGCATGAATAGGGTTTAACGGCACGTAAGCACAATACTGGCTATATAGTGGCGATTTAAAGTTAAGTTCTAAAAAGCACAAAAGCACATATAAAATTTTAAGAAAAAAAGCTTCATCAAGATAACAGGCCCAATTGGGTCTGCTATCCCTCACCTGGCGAAGAAGAAGAGCAACGACGACGGCGACGATGATGATGATGATGGTAAGAACGACAACAAATACCTTTGCTTCCCACAGACCTGCGTGGCCACACTGAGGTTAAAATGAAAGTGTCCCTAACTCTTCACAATTAAATATATACATACCTTACACCCATACATTTCGTATGTACGCATGTGTATGGTGGTCAAGTGATTAGCACACTGGCACTAAAGGTCCAGGTTCAATACCTCTGTTGGAGGAAACGGTTCAGTTTTTAAACGCCTCAATTAGCATAATGTGTGGGTATGATGCTAAATACATGTAGTGTGTCATCCGTCGGATGGGAACTTTAAATGGCTGCCCGCTGTGCAGGAAGTCACACACTGTGCAGGTAGTCACACACTGTGCAGGTAGTCACACACTGTGCAGGAAGTCACACACTGTGCAGGAAGTCACACAATGTGCAGGTAGTCACACACTGTGCAGGAAGTCACACACTGTGCAGGAAGTCACACAATGTGCAGGTAGTCACACACTGTGCAAGAAGTCACACACTGTGCAGGTGAAATCCATCCAGTTGTATTCGCCACAGAAGTTCCTAAATATGTGTGCATAAGCTCAACTGACTGGTAATACTCGATGTACGACGGTGTGACAGTAATTGGTAGATATGTATGTATGTATGTATGTATGTATGTACGTATGTATGCAACTTTTAGATGAAAACCACTGATCTGGGGGAAACAGAATCTATCTTTAAAGATGGTCTCATTTAATCTTTATCTGATATATACACAAAATTATATACGTGTTTTGTTCCTAGGCAGTGGAAAGAACGAGTTTGATATAGTGTAGGTATTTATACGCCCTGTCAAACAAGTTATTATACGTAGACCAATTAGTGTAAAATAAAAAGCTTTGAAAACAGGCGATGAGAAAGTTTAGGAAGAAGAATAAGATATTACTCACTCAAAATAGGAAAAAGATTTCCAAATTCAGCTTATATATTAACTTATGATTTGCTGCTTTTTTTAAAAGAAAATTTACTCATCTTACTGGGGTTCTATACAATTTTTATTTTATATTGAAACCCTCATATAAACTCCTCCAGCGAGACATGTCTTATTCCATATCAATCCATTTAATCATTGATGTAAGACATGTCTTATTCCATATCAATCCATGTAATCATTGATGTGAGACATGTCTTATTCCATATCAATCCATTTAATCATTGATGTAAGACATGTCTTATTCCATATCAATCCATTTAATCATTGATGTAAGACGTTCGTTATAACCAATACAGACTTATTCGGGCCCATACAATGGACTTTATCATATATGTCTCAAATATCAATGCAACATTCAGGCTAATTTCCATTTTTACAAAGAATTTTGATACCCTTAAATTAGATGAACCCATATATTTTTGGCATGGGAAAGGTCGAAAAGACTTACAGAGTTTAGTTAAGCTGTGAATAAATTGAAAGTAAGTGGGCCTTATTTATAGAAACTGCCAATGTAATAATTTGAGGCTAGACATTCCTTGGAGTATTAATCAGGCAAAGCATGCGTTTTGTCAAAACTTTCTCAGGCTTGGAATGAATTTTTGAACGACATTATGTATTGCGTGAGTCAATTGATAATTTTGTGTCAAAATATTTTAATACAGGAATAAAGTGAATATTATTCTTTATGCTCTTGTGAATAGCGAATTGATCCATAGAGCCTTTGTACACTGGCAGTCGCCCAAAATCGATTAATACAATTAAACAAATTTCAACGAACCATGAAATTATTTTTATCTCTCATTATCTGATCGTAACCAGCCTTTTTGCTAAAAGCGGGGGACATAGAATTTGTGTTTCTGTCCGTCCTTAAGTTCGTCATTCTTACTTTCAACATATTTAAATGTCTATGGCAATTTAATATGAATGGATAAAATTGGTATACTTACATATATGTCATACAGATTGTGTCGCCTTCCATATCGGGATTCAATAGTCAAGATCAAGGTCATCTGTCTTTTTCGGTAGTTTTACTTTCCAAATGTAATTGGACAGGGTCAATTTATAATAAATGTAATTGGACTGGGTCAATTCAAGCTGTAAACTTACAATAAATGTAATTGGACTGGGTCAATTTATAATAAATGTAATTGGACTGGGTCAATTTATAATAAATGTAATTGGACTGGGTACATTTATAATAAATGTAATTGGACTGGGTACATTTATAATAAATGTAATTGGACTGGGTACATTTATAATAAATGTAATTGGACTGGGTACATTTATAATAAATGTAATTGGACTGGGTACATTTATAATAAATGTAATTGGACTGGGTACATTTATAATAAATGTAATTGGACTGGGTACATTTATAATAAATGTAATTGGGCTGATCAATTGAAGCTGTAAACTTATAATAAATTTAATTGGACTGGGTCAATATTTATCGAGTTTCCGTGATTGAAACTACCTCAGCTTTCCACCGCGATAAGATATGAGTTCAAAAGTTGGTGTTATAGGAGTTTTGATAAAAATAAATTATGATTCTTTTGAGAAGTCATTGGTTTGTAGACAGTTGAGAAAAGGAAGAGTACAGTATCACAAGGCAAGGGTACAACTTCCTAAGCTCCAAAAATAAATACATTATTTGACAATTTTCCACCTTTAAAAACTTCCATGCGTACGTAGCAATAAGTTTTTAATTTTCAGCCTTGATTGTTCGTCAGATTAGGTACGGACTGTAGAGAAGTCGGTGCATTTTGAATTCAGTCAGAAGACACAAATGCAAAAAGCGATAAACTCTCAGTGCCTGTAAAAGGTGATTGCAACCCATAATATTTTTTAAAAAGAGTTTGTGAAAAGATAATTTAAATAAAAATAGTATGGATCCAAATTGCAAATCGCAGGACGTCACACTTACTAATTACGATGTTAAAATTGTTATTTGTACATATGTGTATCCTCTGTCTATTGCACAATGTATAAACTGTCAACAACATCAACAAAAAACATAAAATGTGTAATTAACACTCTTTTTATTGATATTAAAGCATTCGCATTTTCAGAAGAAAACAAAACACACACAAAAAACAAATTAAAAAAGTAGACTTTAATAATTCTAACCAAATTGTCGTGTATTTTAACGTTGGGCACAGCACTGTAATGTAGGGTCATATTTTAAAAATAGCTGCCCTCCTCAGTACAAGTGCAACTAATTAGATATAATTCCATGACAAGAAAGTGCTTTATCGTACGAGTATTTTCATGGTAATTGTTTTTTAAACGCAGGAAAATATTAAAGTTATGCTGGTTTTGTATTATTAGGGGTGGGTGGTTGTATTTTCTACCGCTATGTCACACCATTACAAAAATGTGACGTCGGACTCTGTAAAGGCTTACGTTAACATCGCAGTGACAAGTATTAAATGCATTTCTGCTTACGTTCTGCTATTTATGATGAGGATGATACCAAACCATCATGTATTGCAACTGTGAGATAGAAAACCTGTATAAAATAGAAAGCCATCGTTATTTCATTAATTCAACATTTCTTCAACTTTCTAGTGACCATAACAACTATCTTCAGCAATACAGAATAACCGTTTACAGTTTTATCTTATCAGGAGAAAGGGTTTCTCTTCAAAATGGTATTGTTGCAATTCCAGAAATGTATCTATCGGTTTTAAAATGTGCGAATATGTACTCTTAATTACGCTAATCGCAGTGGCATGCAACATGAACTGCAGGTTAAGATATTAACAAATCATACCTTTGAAAATCAGGGACTTGGGCTTTGCCAGGGAAACGTTTAAAATATCCCTTCAAACGGCCTCTATGATGAGGAAAAATAAAACTTCCCCTTCAGAAGGCCTCTATGTTGAGGCAAACAACCATCACTTTATCTCGTACTACTAAACTATCCTCTAATCCATTTAATCCCGCATATGATGTCGTATTTAGGCCCAAATACCGAACCTTGTGCGCCCAGAAACCAAATTTAATTCGATCTTTTGGCATACTAATTCGTCATCATCTAGAAGCAACAAAAATCAGTATTGCTAATAGAGCAAATTCTATGTTGCCAAGTAACCCTATTGGTTTTGAAAACAACCCAAAAAAATATCTCATCTTTGCCAATTTTTAAAGTCTCAACCAATGATTTCAGAGTAAATTCAATAAAATCAGAGCCTCATATCGTGACCATACGTATCTGCATACAGACGGTTCGAAAGATGGACACAAAGTTGCAGCTGCAGCTGCCTTGCAACACTCCATGGCAACGTCTGAAGCCGATTACAAGATACAGCCTCCATTTGACGGTAGAATTCACAGCCATACAAAAATCTTTGAACTATATTGAACATAGCAGACAGACAGAGAGGGGGTAATAGGGTTTAATGGCACATCAGCACAATCTTGGCTATATAGGTCAGAGCAAAAGCTAGCTAGCTAGCAAAAATGGCACATTCAGAAACACCTTGCTAAAATTCTCTGGAAGAGAAACCATTTGAAACGAAAGTAAATATCCGCTATGGGACAAAATATAAAAAGCCAAGGTTGTTGTCACCCTACCACCCTCCAGAGACACACACACACACACACACACACACACACACTAAAAAGAGGCATACACACAAACACACTAAAAAGAGGCAGACAAAACAAAGATAAAGGCAAAAAGAAGGTAAACTTCTTAAAATGAAAGGTAAACATTTTTCTGTATAAACTGCACAAAAAAAATCCAAGACCTTCTCAGTTGGAACACCAACATAGGGTGCATCTCACAGTAAACCGGCTACATACATCAGTCGGCTCTTACACGAAGGCGCATAGGGCACATTCTACACCACAGAGCCCGCATCGGGAAGGAATGAAAACATTTTGACCTTTTACTTTTTATATTGCAAATATTGTCTCGAATGTGATACCTGACACATCCCTTCGGTATTTATCCATGCACACTTGTTACAAATATGTTCAGATCTATGGCATACACTTTTGACGTCTCGCGCTATGTTTTTGCTAATGTCTCTTGGATGTTATTTCTTTTTGATTGAGGTTTATGTTTATCAATGTAATTAAGTTGTTTTACACATTGGGGAAATAATAAGTATTACTCTCGCTATACTCATCTCTCTCTCTCTCTCTCTCTCTCTCTCTCTCTCTCTCTCTCTCTCTCTCTCTCTCTCTCTCTCTGCCAGTGGTTGCGATGCATACTACCTTCATAGGACTCACGGTACTAATTCAGCTCCCATAGTAAATCTATGCAAATACCATGATATTAAAAATTCAGTAACTTTAAATTTCTGAATGCTCATGATCAAACTTATATTTATCAGTATTGACATATCCTTGATGACAGCTTCTGTGTAGAGAAAACAATATGATTCGCGGCATTTTCTGGATCTACATGTGCTTGAAACATGTGCTTTCAATTCCGTACCAAAGAGTCAGGTACTAATTTCAGAAATGTGTTTTCCAAACTCAAGTCTGTAAAAGGACTAAAATTCCATCACTAAAACATGATCTCTATTTTTCCCGTTACAACTAGGATAAACTTTCAAAAAATTCTTACTTTCATTATCAACCAATCCTGGCCAGCCAAACCCATATATACTCTATTTTATCTTCACCCAGTTCTACACTGGTTCCCCTTCTTCCATATATTTAGTACCATGAGTCCTTCATCTTCCAGTCTTCAGTGTAAGCAATCGGAACATTCTCGGCTTTTTCCGTCAAGTCTAAAAAGAAACCTCGTCCGGAATGGAATGAACAAAATTGTCCCGGCCTTACTGGTAATATAATGTATGTTCTAAGCATTCGGTGATCTGATCTAGCTACCCAATATTACTGCAATTGCTTTGTGTATTATTGTTTACTATATTGAATGAACACTGCAAGGTCAAAAATGTACAAGTGAAAGAACTTTGTATTTAGTGAAACGTGAAATTACTATTAAAGTTTTACTGATAAATAAAAAGCAACTGCATGAAACTGACACGCGTGGGTAACCATTTGGCTGCACTATTTTTAATTAATTATTTAATGAATTAATTCTTTATTTCTTTTTTATTATTTTTTTCTGGAAATGATATTGTCTTGAATTTTTTTAATCTTTAAATTCTTTGGGTTTTTCTGCGTGATAAGCCAAACGTAACACCACCTGTTCCGCAAGAAAGAAATAAAGAAAGAAAGACTGGAAAAAGGACAGAAAGAAGGGAAAAAAATGATAGAAAGAAAGAAGGAAAATGTTACACGGCTGCAAGATTTATATATATATATATATATATATATATATATATATATATATATATAGATATATAGATATAGATATATATATTTATTCATTTATTTATTAATTGTCTGTGTTTTGACTTATGCCGGCGGGCATTAGGGATCAGCTGCTATATCTGGGTTGTATTATTGTGTTTTATCAGGAGATTCAAGACTATTGGAACTCATTCGGATCATTCTATAATTTTGGACTTGTGATTATGACATTTAGGATTATTTGGAATTTGATTCACGATATTGTAAACATCTTGAATTTCACTTTGTATTGTAGGAAAATAAATTGCTTGTTGATATTACTTATATTGATGGTTTCACTTTCTTTCTGTTACATATTTTTTAAGACCTAGAGTCGTAACATCAAACTTTCACTGATACCGACTGTAGTCTCCCGAATTAGTTTATGCGCGTACCACATTTAAAGGCCAACATCAGTTACTCCTATACAAGTCTATGGGTTAATAAGCACCAACCAAACGATTTGAGCAGTCTTTATTACACATTACAATTATAGTTGTCAGCGACTTTTTCATGTATGATATTTTCAGTGCAGTTAGGACATGTTCATGTATCCATGAAAGAAAGACTGTAATTTAGATTTAATCACCAGCGCGTCTTCCGATATCGCTTGAAATTTAAAATCAATAAATAAAAAATAAAGCTTCAGTAACATAATACTGCTGCTCCGATTGCATATTTTGTTCAAGTCTTCCTTATGAATTTTTTAATTACTTTTCCTAAGAAAATGTTTCCAGTTTTATGAAATATCATTGCTGCTGCTGCTGTTGTTGTTGTTGTTGTTGTTGTTATTATTATTATTATTATTATTACTACTATTTATGATGATTGTACAACAAGCTATAATAAGTTTTTTAAAGTATTCTCGACGACTCTGATGTTGGATTGGCTCTGGTAGTCTTTATACTGGAGAAAATCCGGAAAGCATTGTCCTTCAATGCCTGCCTCCCGTCCAATAATGAAACATGGAATCAAATTCGCAGAGGGTCAGAGCAAGAGCACTACCACTATGCTCAACAGACACCAATTCTTCTTCTTGTTATTATTATTATTATTACTATTATTATTATTATTATTATTATTATTATTATTATTTGTCGTTGTTGTTGTTGCTGCTGTTGATATTAAGTATAACAACGTTTTTTGTCCTTTTTTGAAAGTATTTAGTGCAAGATATGCACGTACGCTCTCCTCTTTTTCAGTGTCGTTAAATCTTCATGACCGAAAATATAAATATCCCTACCAAGTTCGTCAATGCCAGGTGTTATTTTCTATCCACCAGAAAATATCACATGACCTGTATTCTATGACGACAAATCCAAACTTGTTCCAGTACACCAACTTTTTTATTTTGGATACTTTACAACAAACATTTATTTATTTTTGACTTACTTGGAACGGAAAATTTTAAATGATAGACTTCAATGAATTTAAATTTAATTTCACTTTGTCTTAATTAAATATGTTGTAACTTATTTCTTCCTTTTTTTTCTTTTTATTTGTTTCTTTTTTCGCATCTAGAATTTTTTATTTTTTTTTATTTTCCGTGAAATAATGTGTAGCCAGTTTTCCGAAACCTTTTTGTTTGTTCTCTGTACCACAAACTGCCGATGTTTTAAAAGCTAAAGTGGCAGCGAGTTTCTAGAAACAGACGGAAGTAAATGTTTACCTAAGACCCTTCCCGATCCTGTGACAATCTTTTCCTGTGAAATGTTTCCAATAAGGGTCCAAGAAGGTTGTCCTCTTTTAAGTATGTATGTATGTATGTATGTATGTATGCATGTATGTATGTATGTATGCGTATAGTAGTGTTTTACGGCACCTCAGAACAAAAGTGTCCAACTGAAGGTGAAGTTCGAAAAATGTAAAAATGAACTGCACAAAAATTTGTGAAGATAAACCCTTCCAAATAAATGTAACAATTAAGTACAACAAGATAAAATAAAATAAGTAAGGATGTTAAAATGATGTAAAATGTATATAAAATAACAGATAAAGGTAACACATGTAAAATCACTAAAACATTATTAAAATTTATTGTATAAACCCCATTCCCTGAAAAAGTCCCAGATTTTCTCAGATGGTACCTCCGCATACAGTTTCTTCAAGCAGCTGACATCAAAATACTTCTGTCTTAGAGGGTGGAAATCGACACACTGGACAAGAACAAGCTCCACTGTCAGTGGATACAGGCATGGTATGCCTTCCGGTCGGCACAATACCGCCTCATCTCTCCAATTTGTTGTATTAGAGGGATGCCACTCGGCAACAGTGGGTTTGAAGTGAACAATGGCTACGTATGTCCGTCTGCACGTTGCACTGGTTCGGTATCATTCGTTCGTAAAGTACTTTTTGTATTTTGTGTTTTCTTTAAAACAAAATAGCCTTCGTTGTTTTCTTTCTTTTTGTCTCTCCTTTGTTTCCTTTGTCTGAGTTATTATTCGTTTCATTGTACCCGTATTTCTAGAAAACTCTGGATATTTGTCTTTTTGGTACATTCATAACAGGTGTTTATTTGTCATAACACATACAGTGGTTCTTAAAATGAATACCATCAAATAAAAAAAAAATGCTGAACAGTTTATTTATTATATCAAAAGATTTAAACAGTGTGATAAATACAATGAACCCCATAATTCGCTCTATGGTTGTATCCCCAGAGTAACCAATTAAACATATCTCTCATCTCTCAGCATCATTTTAAAAAGTTTACATTATCGTTCGTGAATAGCAAGAAAACGTCCAAGAAACTATGCAAATATTCTGTACAGGTCTGATTTACATTTCAGTAGTTGTTATAGTTAGTCATTGATGTGTATTGAGTTGTTATAGTTAGTCATTGATGTGTATTGAGTTGTTACAGTTAGTCATTGATGTGTTTTGAGTTGTTATAGTTAGTCTATGATGTGTATTGAGTTGTTATAGTTAGTCATTGATGTGTATTGAGGGAAGATCTGATGAATAAAAAAAATTTGAGTTAAATTTCTTGCATACCTCAGATGCACTATGTCGAAGTAATTGTAAAAATCACAGCGTATAAATCACAAGTAAAAATCACAGCGTATAAATCACAAGTATAAATCACAAGTATAAATCACAGCGTATAAATCACAAGTATAAATCACAGCGTATAAATCACAAGTATAAATCACAGCGTATAAATCACAGAATATAAATCACAAGTGATTTAGCCTATAAATCACATCATTTAAACCACAAGTTGAAAGCTTGAAGGAGAAAATAGGCAAAACTTAACCGTTGACGGGCATTTAGCCATGTGTTTGGAATGTACTGTAGGTATTGTATCAACAAAATTCACGGATATCGTATGGGGTACAAAGCCAAAATAAAAAACACAAAGAGGCAATCCTGATTACAGGCCAAAATAAAGAACACAAAGAGGCAATCCTGATTAAATGCCAAAATAAAGAACACAAAGAGGCAATCCTGATTAAAAGCCAAATTAAAGAACACAAAGAGGCAATCCTGATTAAAAGCCAAAATAAAGAACACAAAGAGGCAATCCTGATCAGTACTTTTGTACTTTGCCAAATGTTTTGATCTTCAAAAGGAACACAATTTTATTGTCAGTGGCGGCGCGAGGGTTAGAGGCGCCCGGGGGCAATGTTCTTTTTGTTTTTATTCAGTGGTGGAAGTTTTCTAAACAATATTTTGTTGTTCATCTTTATGTTCTAAAAGGTTTCACTTTATTTTAATGGATGCTTTTCAAAGTTTTTCAATAATAATATATAATTTCCCGTAGAAAATAAGTGCAACATACAATGTATTCGAAACAACTGATTGGAATGAAAACGTATCGCCTTATTCTCAAATCTTCCACGACCATGATAGAAATTACTTGCCCTTGAATAGTATATTTTGTTTATTTGTCCAAACCGCTTGGTAATTAAAGAAAACCAGAAATATGAGAAAAGTTATGGAAGTCTTTGAGAAAAAACATGCAATATTCTCACCGGCTAGCATAACCATAAGTCTTTGTGTGAATGGAAGAACACAGTCCGTTGATCACGACTGGAATTGCTTGATGTGCTTTCTAAAGTAGCATTCAAAAACGGTCATTTATAAATCCATTTCTTTTTTCCGTTGATTTTTTAAAAATATATTTTTTAAGAATGTACGCTTACGACCGTACAATGTAGCAATGGTGTCAGCATTCATTGTTCACTTGCTTATTGTACAATGTAGCAATGGTGTCAGCATTCATTGTTCACTTGCTTATTGTTTCAGTCGTCAAAAAAATGATGACTGAACTAAATTGTTTATACAGTCGTCATTCACTTCATTCGGCTTGCATTATTATAACACACTGAAAGGGCCTGAAGTTTATGATATACAGTATTTGATGACGCAATGTACAAAGGACTAAACTGATGTCGATAACCAGAGTCCTACTAACTTTTTCGGTCATATTTAATTTATTTTTCCTGGTTTCGATCCGTTCAGAGGCAGACATTTTAAAGAATGAGGGTTTTTTTATGTTCAGAACCAGCTGCTCCAAGTTATGATGTTCTTCTGGGATACATTTTTATCTTGGTTGATGACGTAATTCATTCATCATAAGATCTGCACTCTGTCCTGAGGTCCTAAAATCAATTTGGTGTCCATGGACTATGTGGACTCTACATAGTTCATACATAGTTAAGAGATAACTTGCACGTGTCCCTGGTTTATCAATAAGGCGCTAATGAGAAAATACAAAGAAACGTTGTTAAATGAATTTAAAAATTAGGTTGTCGTCGCATTCCCATGAAAGGATTTCAACAATTTTATTCTAATTTCTGAAACATAAACTCCGGTGCACAGAGCATATCAAGTTGTACTGACACGTTTAAAATTGCAGGGCGAATATGAATGCATCTTCTCGCCACTAATTATTAGTTTATCATTCACAGTTGTGTCACTGCAGAAATATGGACAACCCGTCTAATGTCACTAGGTCTTTTCCATCATTACATTTTGATAAAAAATGTAAATAATAAAATTCGAATACCTTCTTTCTATGAAGAATATAAGGTTAGTTGTCATGGCAGTCTTCTATAGACATCGACAACATTTTTAATTCTATCGGAAGTGATGATGGTGGTCTTGATAATTATGATGTTGGCCGAGGTGGTGGTTGTTATGGTGGTGTATTGTAGTTGTGATGGTCATTATCATCATCAACATCTTAATATTATTATTAGTAGTAGTAGTAGTAGTAGTGGTATTGATGATGATGATGATGATGATGATGATGATGATGATGATAACTACTGAGAAGAAGAAGAAGATGATGATGATGATGAATAATTGTGGCAATCATTGTATTTTTTATTGACATCGCTGTCTCCGTTTTCGTCGTCGAAATTATCATTGTCAGTCAATTGTCTGATGGTAGTCCTTACAAACTTCTTTTCCTCATATGGGTGGTCTTATAAAACAAACCACGAAAACAAGCTGACCACGTTAGCCAATATTTGTGAAATCTTAATTTCTTTGGTGAACTTACAGCGACAAAGCCATTTTTACGGATTTTATGAATTGCAGTTGAGAAGTATCTTTTCCTTCTCATCTGTGGATTACCAATATACGAGTATTTTCGTCCCTGAATGTGGAGAAGAAAAAAAAATGTTGCAAATATGCCTAAAGTATATAAAGAGATGGATATGGTGAAACTATAGACAAAAACAGTGTAAATGTTTCGTAATCCTTCGTCCTGTGTCATATATGCTTTCAAACAATATATAAGCACTACATTCTTCAAGAAACAATGCGAGACATATTATAATAAAAAAATAAGTAAGTAATGACTGATAAGGACGCATCCGCTGAGTGTCTCACAAATCTTCATCACGACTACTTTGTGACTTTGCACCTACAACTTAAAATGTCAGCCCTCTGTCCCAAAACTTGTGTGGTCATGTTAAAAACTATATGAAATTGTGTTGTTTTTTTTCTTCAGGTTTTTTGTTCACAAATCCTGTGCTTTTAATTGAAACGGTAATCAACGCTTTTAGCTTACTGACAATCCAACTACTTTGTTTTCTTTTATATGTACTTACGATGTGAAGTTACTGTTAGTGAATATCATGATAACGCTTTCCTTGCTTAATTTTTCTTCAGTAAAAGTAGCGTAACATAAATATATAATGCATCGTGTAATCTAGGGAATACACACGTGAACGTATATTTAGCAGGTGTGTAGAATCAATCGCCGGTTTCTTTTTTAAAAAGAACGGGTATACTATATAGAGAATATTTGCTTGTGTTGAGTGAATAAGGGACATATTTCATCGAATGGGTGAAAATTCCAGAGTTTTTCACCCACGTGATGAAAAATATCCGTTATTCACTTAGAGCAAGCAAGTTTTCTTTTTTCTTTTTAGTGTATGCTCAAATGTGTTGGTTAGCTAATGTGTATAATAGATGGACATAGATTTCTTATGGTAATGTCAGATGTTTATCGTTTGTTCTGCTGTGTTTTGTGTACTTTCGCACAGAAAATATGAGTAGAAACATAATTCTCTTTCCTAATTCAAGGTAGCACATACCTGGAAAAAAAAAAAAGTTCAAAGTGGGATTCGAACGTGGTTCTCTTGCATAACAGGCCAACATGTTACCACTGAACCAAGCGACTGAAAACATTGCGGATGAAATTCTTTGGTCATAATGTTATCGATGTCTATTGAAAAAAGTTTTTGAACGAAAAATAAATATTGATATTCACTCAAAATTATTTCTCTTGGAGAGTCCACTGATTAACCGACTAACATAAAATAAATACATGTCCTCCTCTCTTTTTTTCCCCTCTGTCCGTCTAACCTTTTCTTCTTCTATCTGGTGAATCGTTGGTGGATATTCACTAAACGAGAAATTATTTTCTGTATTCTAATATTTTATGGTCGTTTGAAGTTTTGTGCAGTGACATCTGCATCAAGCAATGCACATACTTTAAATAGTCCGATTAAATATATGTCAATGGGTATTTTCCGCTTTCTGAATAAAGAAAGAAAGGTTGCAGAAGCAATAAACATTTAATATGTGCAGAAAGCAATTTTTGTCAGCCTCAGCTTACTTTGATACATAGGACTTGGTTAAAAATGTTACAATGATGTTTGGATATTTTCATGCAAATAGTCTGTGCATTTACAAAGTATATCTTGTTGTATCAATTAATTATAGCCTTAATTCCTGTCACAAACTTGGAGACGGTCACACATCAAAATAATGAACATACCATATTTCTGTAACAAAGAAACAATACAATAACTAGTAGCGAAATATAACGTGTCAAGTTGATATTCCAGCGTGAATTGCAGTGGCCACCCAAGAGACCGCCGTCATCAATAGCAAAAGTAAAACAGAAAAATAGACAAACCTTGGTCGATTTGGTTGATGTTTCACGTCACTATCTTTAAATTATATTATTAGTAAGCAAATAATTCAATATCGCACGCTTCTAAAATTAACTACTTACTGAAGGTTCTATACGAAGTTTATTAAGAATCTCTTGTGTCTGTGTGTGTGTGTATGTGTGTAAGATCTTGTATTCTCTATAATAGATCGTTTAAAAGTGGTCTCTATTTATTCAGTAGAGTTAAAATATATTCAAAACTTACCAAGACTAATTTATCTTTCTTATTCTTAGCGAAATAAAAAATTTAATTCGTCAGTTAATGATCAATAATAGGTGACAAAAATAAAGTTTTTCCATTACGCAAAGTTTATTAGCCTTACAATGTGCATTAGTTTTTGATTTCCTTGTAAAGTTGGGATGCCATGAATTCAATGAAATTTAAACAGTCTTTGCCAATGCTCCTTTCTTGACATATAAACTGAATAAAACTCCCTTTTCGTTTTCCACTTAACTTGTAATGCAAAATTTTTAATTTGAATGCGAGTAAGCTCAAAAGCAGAAAACAAAAACAGAAATAACGTTAACGTCAACACTGAGCACTCGGAACTAATTCTTAAACTTTAAAACATGTACAAATATGTACATGTGTGTGTACATGTATATATGTGTTCCTGTATTTGCACATGCACCATGACTCTTTTCCTTTTGTTGAAGGAATGTGCACGTTTTGGAACAAAGAGCAGTTGTTTTCGTGAAATAAAGCATTTTTTCAAAGAAGAAACAGAAAAAGTATACTCATGTTTATTCTACATTAAATAAACAGAAAAAATAAGTTGAATAAATCGAAAATAGTGATCTGGAGAGAGGCAGGGAAGACTCTTGAAGGGCAGAGGGGAGGGGCTGGAAGGGCACTGAGGGTGTGTGTGTGTGTGCTCTCCTCTGTTTTGATCTACCTGGAGCATTCACTGAACAGTTCCAAATTTCCCTTAGGGCAACATTCAATCACCATATCACCGTAATGTTTGCAAAATAAAACAGGGACAACTTTTTAACAAAATTATTTGTTTATAGCCAATCTTCGGGCATATACATTCATTCTATAAAGTTGAATAGTATAAATACTGAATCTATAATACATATTTGTAAATGCTGGTTTTAGTTTATTTGCAACAGATTATAAATTCTTTTCTTTCGATGAAATTTATTTATTTATTTATTTATTTATTGTTTGTTTTATTTATTGAGAATATGACAGAGACGACGACTAATAAACTATTACAATTTGGCACCAGATTTTAGAGGTTACATTTTGATATTCATTTCATGACATTTGCAGGAAAGACACCACAACCTGCTGATTTCTTGAGCCGAATCCTATATAAAAAAATGTTAAAAAAATGAAAACACTGTTTCAAAGACAAAAAAAGTATTGTTGAGGTTATTTCTCTACCCCATTCTTCCAAGAACCACTACAGTGATCCTTTCACAATTCATCCCCCATAACTGCCATTCATGATAAAAATCATCAATTATTCTTTGCAATAAAAACAAATTAAAAATTTTTTTCTCTATTACTGATTATGAAAGTTACCGTCACCTTTTTCTACACAGTTTTATTGTCTTTTACTTGGAAGGTCCATCTTCATCGCAGGCATTTTTGGATGTAAGTGATTTCTCTCTCTGCCATTATTTAATTTTTTGTCTAGATTTAATTCTTATAATAATGTATCACTTCCTCAAATGTTTGTTCAACAGCTTTAAAAACAAATGTAACAAGTTAGCTTTCTTTACTCTCACTTCCAACTTCCACCTTTTCTGAAGAATTTTCGAAAGGAAAATCATCAGCAGTAATCCTTTCGTTCATATCATCTTTAGGAATGTTGCCATTTGTGTTAATCTCCTCGTGTTTTAATTCTTTTGAATTTGCAGAAGCATCTTTTTTACCGGTCTTTGACATGTCCTGCGTTCCTGAATTATTTGTAAGCTTATCATCTGACCCTTCTTCTGTTATGAAGAAGGTTACTTCCTTATCAGATGATTTATTTTTGTGTTCCCTTTCAACCTTCGTAGAATGTTCAATAGTTTTATCTTCCACTTCAATGTCCTCCATCATTCCCTCCCGAGGTAATACTATAGTAATAGCCTCACCTTTGTCATCATTTTCTTTCTCCTTTTCCTCAGCAGAATCTTCCGTGACACTCTCCCAACGAGGACTCTGTCTTGATTCATGTTTACTCTGAGGTCTCGAAGATTCGTGTAATGTCTTTCCTTCTGCCTTTATCACTGCAGTTTGACTTCCTTGTCTAATCTGTTTATGATCCATCAATTTGCTTTTCTCTTCTTTCCTTTCTTCCAGATGGTCTTTTCTTTGTGGATGATTTTCGCGAACCTTCTCAGAAGGATAGTCCACGTTCTTGTCCATTGATTGTTTTACAGCTGACATCAAATCTGAATCTTGATTGTCCTTCTCGCCTTCTGCTAGGTTTATCGGAGTTGAAGGAGGTTGGTTGACCATACACATTTCATCCACCGGATCTTCAGACTTCCTCACCTTTGGCACAGAAATTCCCTGCACTCTTGGAAGCTTCGAGTCTGAAGACATGGCTTCAACTAACCTTGGGCCTTTCAAGATAACATGAACTCCTTTGCCTGTAAAATTAGGGAAAAAGGAAAGAATATAACCAATTCTAAAAATCGCCAATTCTTTTCATCTGTAGCAAGATATAGATTAAAGCACTTAAAATATTGACTAATGCAGTTATAGCACAGCTACGATGACCATTTTAAGTGCTACATATATATTGTATCATTAGTGCGGTTGTCCTTTAGGACAATACGGTAAAAAAATGTAGGCAAACTCAGTAGCCCCTCCTCCAAAAAAAATATGCTTTGCATTATACCGAACAATAAAAAATATCATTAATTCATTCAAATTTATTTTCTTGCAGATAACATTCGTACTATTTCATGAACTTTTGAGCAAAACATAGCACACAGTACATTACATGAAACAATATTTTTAATGAAGGAATTTCTTTCTGTTCTGCTAAAAGAGAATTGTAATGATATATTTCTGAAAGAGATTTGATCTTATGTGTTTCAATATGTTATACAATTGAGGGTATGAATATATACATATATCTGAATCTTTTGAAGGAATATATGACACCAACATAATCATAAATGCCATTTAATATTCATTTACTTAAGACTTAGTTATTTAAGACACAGCTTGCACTTACCTTTCACATCTGAAATATTAACAGTTACTTCTTCCTGTGTGTCTTTCTTCCCTTCTACGGCGCTCTTTGGCCGATTCATACCATATTGTGTCTCTTTTGTGCCGTTTACAGCACCTTCCCACGCGCTGCGCGGCCTCGTGACAGATGGCTTGTGGCTCTTCCGTACGGAGGAGAATTTGAAAGAAGCCGGTCGTGATGACACATGCTGAGACTGTGATGGTGTTGACACAATATCGATATCCGAGCGAGGGGAATCTGTAAATGTATGAACACCTCTGAATTTCGTATCCATGTATTGTTCAGGTACTTAGTGAATAATGGTTCTAGTTTTACCAATAATATGAAATAAGCAAAACGTAAATTAGAGAGCGCAACTAACACGTGCTGGCTAGTGTATGCTAACTGACATTGTCTGACACCATGGAGATTTCGTGCACATTCTTTGCCTATGCAAAAGAAACACTCGGTACTACATTTCATGCTTTTGTTTTCTTTTTTTTTTTAAACTTCAAATTATGGTCAATTTTCGTAAAGGAGACGAAAATGACTAGTTCATCCAAACTAATTGCCCAGTTTGTACATAAGTATACCACACTGCTTTGATGGAAAGTAGAGATCGGGCTCAGTTTAATTCATTTGATTTGAGGTCTTCGGACTTTTTTTTCCAACGCTCATTTCTGTTTCGATTTTCACCATTCTTACAAACGTCCAGGTAAAGAAATAATTCTCAAACCATACAATATGGAAAATCTACATATTGATATCGCGAAAGGCCGCTCGAGATGCACCGACTATAAGTCGCAAGGTTAAGTCAATGCTTAAGACATTTGATTGGTCAAATTTAAATTCGATGGAAGAATTCTAGACTTCATTTTAGGTCCAGAAGTTCTTGCTATATTCTTAAGGATGATATTAATGAAAGGATTACTCATAACGGTAAAATCAATGCCCGTTCATCTTAAAAATGGTGTTTCGTATCCAAAGAATTAATTTCAAGAAATGCTTCAATCAACAGACTATTTTTTTTTTGTCAGCACATGTCATTCTTTTTCTTTTGTAAAACTTTTTTGTCATCAGGGAAATAAATAGACAGACTTTCAACAGGATTTTTTTACGTCATTATATCTTGTGATTTCTGTTGTTCTTTCTTGAAAATTATTTCATTCCTGACTCGAGAAACACCTGTTTAGGACAAAAGGAAACCCAAATATCACCTTGATTTATTTTTTTTAGATGTAAATGTTGATATACTAATGCATATATATTTGCTGGTCAGCATTCATCTAGAAAGCAGGTACAGTTGTCATCTTTATTCATTTGAAAGCTGGGGAGCCACGGTGGCTTTGTGATTAGCATGCATAGCTTGGGTCGGCTGCTGTAATGTGATCTCCCATTGCCTCGGCACTAAATAGTCTTGTATGTGCTGTGGTGGGGTAAACATAAACCAATCATCTAATCAATCATCACTCATATGACACGTTTTTTTATGGAAGGCAAAATTGAGACATTTGTCAGTCAAGATATTTCTACTCTGGTGAAAGTTATAAGTCACTGATTAGAGTATTGGAAGGTTCGAAACCCTATCATCCATGGTCTAATCTATTACTAAAAGAAATAACAGCTTTTGGGAAATTATAATTAAGACTAACAGACCTTCGTGTATAACTGAAATTATTACCTCATAACCAAAATTCTAGGAATATGATTGGTCAATCGTCAAAATATGAAATCCAGTATTTATATTAAGAATTATTCTAGCGGAGTGTTAGAACTCCAAGAAGGTCATAACTAGATTATGCAGGGTGTAAGTCACGTGACGATTGGAAATACACAGTTGGGTAAAACAGAATGGCATACAACCTCTGCCTCAAGAGTTAAATGCAAATATTGAATTTATCATCCAAAAATATAAAATGATTTTATTATTATATAAATGAGTTATTGTGTGTTTTTTTCCAGTGGAAGTTATCCCCACCCCACTACCCCATCCCCACCCCCTCACCCAAGAAGGCTTGAGTTAATATAACAATGCTGATTCGTCAGTCGTTCGTTATGGTTGTTTTTCTTCGCGCCTTTCATTGTTGGAGTACAGCGCATTTCACATCCCTGCAGTAGAAACTCACTCTCAATACAGTTTATTTATCTCAGATAGCTTTTTAAAGAGACAATAACATTTGAGAGAACTGTTACAGTTGTGGAAAAGCGGTGTTTTGTTTGATGATCAGCCACAAAACTGGAAGAAAGAACTTCTAAAAGAGCACATTTATGGGCACAGGCAACAAAGAACTTCTAAAAGAGCACATTTATGGGCAGAGGCAACATAATAATGAGAGTTATTATAATAACTGTGGCATTTCGATGCAAGGCCTTCACAATATCACTCCTATATTAGGTGGACCTTATTACAAAGATGCGAACGATTCCAAACTAAAAAAACATAGCGAGTGACAGATTAATGGACAAATAGACATAGTGACTGATTTTAGGCTTTCATATGTCGATGCCAGTCTTACCCTGCATCGACCTGCATCCGTCCTTACTGACAAATATTATATTTGCTGGTTATCAGTGATAATAAATATTCATCCGGACAAACTGACAGACAAACAAACGAAGAAGGAATGACTTTTGTATTAACCTGGCGGCGCGGAGGGAATGTCGTCCCCAACGTCCCTCATTTTGGCTGAACCGGTAATGAAGCAGTTCTGGGGTTGATCCCGCGGCATATATACACCGTACATGGTCAAACCTTTGGCATCTAGGAATCTTGCTCTGAAGCAAAAAAGAAGAATGAAATAATCTAAGTATTAAGTTTACCATGTTTTCTCGATATTTGCATGAATGCTTTCATTCAGACAGTGGTTTTTCTACCTGAATTCAGAAATCATATCCAAACACAAACTATATCTGTATCTTTTACTGCATGTATATATGTATGTTTGTATGTATCCTTCCTTCCATTCATCCATGCACCCATCCACTTATGTCTACCTATCTATCTATCTATCTATCTATCTATCTATCTATCTATCTATCTATCTATCTATCTATCTATCTATCTATCTATCTATCTATCTATCTATCTATCTATCTATCTATGTCTGTATGCTAGAAAATAAAATACATGTCAAGAATTATCCTTCGCAACGCTCTTACAATGGTTGCTTTATTATACACCCTTTTCACATAATGTCATCGGCAGCCATATTGGAAGCATGTGGTACATTTACTATACATTCTATATGGTGAAAGACTAAAATTAATTGATTCAGTCTCAAGAAAATATTATGAAATCACATGCCAACAGAAAGGACAGACAACTGGCTTTCTGCCAGTCTCTAAATAAGTAATTTTAGGATTGACTTTGTTTCAGTATGACTAACTAAAAATAGTAAATTGTTTGCTGCTTGATATAGAACCAACTGCCAGCTTGCCCTACTCACATGTAACTTTATTACCACTGAAGCTTAAAATCATCTGCTAGTGATCTACTGAAAAAGTCCAGCCTTACAATATTGCATTTAGTCATGTCTTTGCCCCTTTTTCCGGTTTCTACAATGTCTCCTATGAATAATACGTCAGTCAAACCTTACTTTTCATAAATATATTCCCATTTAAAAAAATAAAATAAAAAAAAAAGCGATTACGATAATTTATTTTCCAAAAGCACTTTCTAACCAATTTATTGTGAATACAATGCTAGAAAATCATAGTGTAAATAAATATTAGTACATGCATAATCTGCATCAGCAACCTAAATTGTTCAGGTTTGAAAAATCGCTTTTATCTTCCGAATAAATAGCATCACAAAGCTATGTTATTTCATTCATAAAAGTTTACAATTGCTTAAATTATGTGCTCTCTCTTTCTCTTTCTCTCTCTCTTTCTCTCTCTCTCTCAAAGATCAGTGTTTTGATGCATCATGTTTGTGTTGAACATACCTATTGTATCTGGCGCCAGTGATGAATGCATGCGCACTCTCTCCATCACTAGTGTAAAGATTGAAGAATCTGCGCATGAAACATAATACAGTATTGTAAATTGATGAAATGGCCAATAAAGCAAATACAGTGTTTGATTGACTCCTAACTTAGCCAAGAACAATATCAGATTTTCTCTACCTGCCCATTATCAGAAACACTTACTCTGGGCTTACGTCATCATATAAAATTGAAGATTTAACAATTTACTGATTCTCGGGTTTATAAACAAATCTTATTATGATTTCAACCAAGGGTCACACACACACACACACACACATTTATATATATATATACACACACACACAAACACACACATGTACTATAGTGTAACCATTCATAATCTTTCATTTATGTCATGTGACTGGCTGCTAATTACCTATTGAACAAAATCTAACTAACTTGCATGGCTAGACTGATTCCAACAATCCACATTAGCTAGTAACAACTTGTACTGGGGAGAGAAATGCTATCGCTAGAAACTTATAGTTATCTCCCTTGCTACAAAATTTTGTATTCCCACCTTCATACCCGGCTAGGTTACATTTTAACTTAAGAGTTCCTGATTATGCACAACCGTGACAAATTACATAAACATGTACCTTGGCAGATTATGGATGTTTTGAAATATAAAGAAAGTATTATCATAATTAAGGTTAGATGTAGAATGAAATGGTCATTATACAATGATCTTTACAATATGAATTCCTATTAAACTTGTCCATGTTGTGATGAAAAACTTGTATTGGACTCGACCCCTCTGGCGTCCCGTCCAGTACAGGTTCATACTGTATCTGTTGCACTGGTGGTGGAAATACATGATAAACTTTGAAGATCTTCATTCTTCAAAATATTATTGTAAAACAGACAAATAAATTTCCACATTACATGTCAAATCACCTTAATTTGTAAATTCTTATTGCTGCTAATATGCCTGGGGACATAATTTTAAATAATGCAGTGTGGTAAATACTGATGCAAACTGCAGGCTTAATCAAAAACCAAGAATTAGGAAAAAGTACAAATTTAGAAAGAGAAATGAGCCATCACCGAAAATCAGGCTTTTCATTGGAGAGAAACCTCTGCCAATGAATTGTACGATGCAGTCATTCAGAAGAAAAGTGACAGGAGATGGTATGGAGAAAATACAAGAGGCTAACAGCAGTAAAAAAAAAGTGGGTTTTTTCGGTTTGAAAAAAAATGCAATCTATTATTTGCTCTTACTCACCCAAACAGAGTATGCTTTTATTTCCATTATTGATTGGTTGTAAAAGTACACTTCTTGTCTGCCATAACATGCATAAAGTCGATTGATTTATTCTCAAAATGTATAAAGTAAGCAGAAAGGAAATTAAATTGGTACATGCTGAAATTGTATAGGCATACCCGCCACCTAAGAGAGGTTTTGAGTGCATTTGATGAACAAAAAGCATTAATTTTTTAAAAATTCCGCGTGCTTGAATCTTGAAATTATTCATTTTTTTATCCGATTGTATATTTCAAAAAATATATGAGGGCATTGAAAAATAGGATTCTGATAGTTAGTTATTCGATGGAGGAGGAATCGAACTTAAGCAAACTGCAATAAAAATCAGAGAGCGAAGGAAAAAAAACCTGTCTTATACCTGTACGCAAGTTGAAATTGCTGCCTGTTGGACCAGCTGAAATTATCACGTAATGTAACTTTTTGTAGCGAAAAAGTGATACGTATTAGTAATTCTGGACAAAAGACAGAAATATATGCAATTGTGAAGATTTCCCTTTTAATCTTATAATTTTGACAATTCTTGTTTACACTGAAATATTGATCTGTCTAACAAATAGTATATTTAGTGACTACTTTTGTTTTACTCAGCTAATAGTGTTATTTGGCTTTTAAAGGAAAAATATAATTATACGAACTTTAAAGAAAGATAGCCAATATAATTTCCGAAAAATAAACCTAGATTTTGAGAAATGTTCAGGAAAATGACGTCAAAGGGTACAAGAAGAATAGCTGCACTCAACATGTAAGCCGAAAGTACACTTCTACACTTTAATAAAATTGAAGCATTAATTTGAATAAAATTAGTCTTAAAGTTATCAATTCAATATTGTATGACAGTATTAATACTAATTCCATTTTATGCATCGCATTTTTAATGGTTTTCGAAAGGCCACCAGGTACCTTTCTCAACAGACATGGTCTTTATTCTCGATGAAAAACAGAAATATGAAAATGCCAATACTTACTCTTTTGGAGCATTATAAATTGAGTTTGTCTTCACTTCCTCAGCTCCTACAAAGGGATGATTACTTGTGTAAAGATTCAGACAATAATCTCAATTATTGCATTTGTAAATCTAAAATAAATAGAGGATCTTACACGAGTATTCGTTTTAAATGAAATTTACGAAACTCTTTTTCGAGACTTGGCATTCGTGTAAGATTATACTATCACATGACGAAAAATACTGATTTTATAGATGTTATTGGACAAAACTGTAGAATAGTGTAGTAAAATGACTTTGAAATATACTCGGGTGCCTCGGTCGTCACGCCTTGGCTGTACATAACCAATCTGCCCTCCCCAAGGTGGCGCATATTTCGATGGGCCACTGACACCACTGGTGGATATATATGCAAGCAGAAAAAAGTATCAGAAAGTATAGAAACTGTACGCCTTAAGCCATCAACTCTAGCACTGTTATTGTTAACTTTTCATATTAACACAAGAACGACTAAACTGACAAACCATAACTTGTCTGACCCAGAGGGCATCCATCTGAGCAGGCAGCGGCATTGCCTACGTAACTAGAGATTAGTTTTGTTACATGGAGTCGTTGGTGACACCATTAGGCGTTGTTACATGTGTTAATCACAGAAATAATTATAATATGGGTATATGTCTTGATTAGACATTATAATCGGGTTCTCAGATATATCGTAGGGTGGAACATCTTCGGTTAGCCAAGGGTCGTTAATCACTTCGTTCCACATCAATATGGAACGAAGTGGATTTACGACTCTTGGCTAGCGAAGATGAGGGTGGGGCGACGAAAAGGGTATTGGTAGAGAAATCGAAATCGCTAAGCGATTGATTTTTATCTGCCAATACTCTTCGAGTCCCCCACCCTACTATGTAACTATCTTCTTTTCACCCGGGGCACACACGTTTCTCGTATGCTCTTCTTTTTAGGTACCCAGGTTTTTATTTTTTTTGGGGGGGGGGGGGTAAAAATGTTGCATCATCTATCAAGATAAATGTAGCCAATTATTTTCGACTTCTCACGTGATCATACTCGTGTTTCTTCCAAATCATCGACATCATCATTTATACATGTATGATGGACATTTCCTGTGATGTTATTTGAATAAAGCTATTCTACATGATTTTGTCACATGTTTTCTACCATTTTGAAAGCAGGGCGTGAAGTAAAGACGTTGTTTATCGTTAATGATTTTCTTACAGGGCTATGCAAGACGTATCTAAGGGAAATGTTTTGACGGTCTGACTCAGCTGAAGAAATAACTGCTGTTATTTCATTTGCTAAAAGAAAACTGAAACAGTCCAGTCTATTTACCTGGGAATATTAAATTGCTTCATTTTCTGGGACATATTCATATTGTATCAGAATGAGTCTGAGAAATGTATACCTGCAAATAATGGCCAAAATATGTTAAACTAAAGTGAATAGACCGACAACTATACTATATTAAATTTGTGGAGCAGTGGTGAAGAAGATTAGTAGTGGTTTTCCTGTGTTGATTCATTTTGTTCGCAATTCGATGTTTTCTATCATTGTTCATTTATAGAATGGCAAGATCAATACAAACAACTTTAAATGTCCATCATTTCACCTTATTAGCTGAATCGAGTTGGAAAAACCTTTCTCTCTTTCTTATTTGTAATCTAGATTTTTCTCCGCGTTGATCCATGTTTGTCTTTTCGCAATTTCATGTCTTCTTTCATTGTTCACAAATAGGATGTCACGATAAATACGATACGATATGAATAATTGTTAATGTCGACATTTTACTTTTATTTACCAGCCCCTCCCCCCTCTCTCTCTCTCATATATATATATATATATTCGATTGGAGACTAGAGACGTAATCTGACGTTGAATTAGGTAACACCCATCCGTGGAATACCAGTTAAGCTTAGAGCAGAATTTAGAGCACAGGAGAGCCGCTGTTATACGATAAGAACTTAAAAAAGCATAGTAGTCATGTGATAAAACCATGTTTGGATCATTCTTTCTAATGTCTCTAGTAGTCATGTGATAAAACCATGTTTGGATCATTCTTTCTAATGTCTATAGTAGTCACGTGATAAAACCATGTTTGGATCATTCTTTCTAATGTCTATAGAAGTCATGTGATTAAACCATGTTTGGATCATTCTTTCTAATGTCTATAGCAGTCATATGATAAAACCATGTTTGGATCATTCTTTCTAATGTCTATACAAGTCATGTGATTAAACCATGTTTGGATCATTCTTTCTAATGTCTATACAAGTCATGTGATAAAACCATGTTTGGATCATTCTTTCTAATGTCTATCGAGTAAAATCGGTCTTTAGATATGATTGTCACACTATTTACGGTGTCTTAAAATACAAATAATCATCCTGTAAAATGTGCATGAAAGAAGAATTACAAAGTTTAAATACATACATTCATACATATATACATGCAGACAGACAGACTCATTGATTGATTGACATACAGAGACTGAGAGACAAACCTTAAAAGAAAACATACATACATACACACGTAGGTAAGTGTATAGAAAAAAAAGACCAAAAAATATAAATAAATCTTACGTTTCACCATCTCTCGTCTCGATTCATATGAATTTATTGATGTTGAAGTAGTTCGATGCCTTGCCCTCAGTAAGCTGTACATAAGAAATAAAAAATTAAACTAATAAATTTAAATATATCAAGAAGATTGTAGTTTCAGGAAAATAAAATATAAAATTTTCAATATTGTTTGTATTATGGTCAGTCCATGCTACTTTATCCATCAAACATGATGAGCGTACTTATATATCCTATCAGTTTTATGTGTATTACTGCGTGTGGAATATAAGTAACAATGAAAACTCCATATTAGAAGACGAAACAATTGAGATGAAATAAAATTCTATTTAGAAATAGCACAGAAAATGTCTGAAGGAAAAGGGTGGGTGCTGCACGGTGCGTTGTAGTGCCTAATATTGAAATCGTATCTTGTGTCATAGACCATGGATAATTTGCCAGCAAAACGATAATGTGCTTGCTTTGTTGCTTTGCACCTCTGCAGTCCCGATGGAGGGGGGGGGTAAGTGGTAGATCATCCGACGTGAACGATATAAAGGTATTTTCTGGTTTTCTCCATCTCAAAACCCATTTCATGCCTACCTTCGAGCCACCAAGAGTAAGTGATATAAACTTTCTCCAAGTGTGTGTGTGTGTGTGTGTTTGAGGGAGTAACACTGCATTTTTATGAGTTCACTCATTTTTACGATGTTTCAGACTTTTGTCCTTCATCGGGAATACTACTACTCTCTTTCCAACCACGTCTTTCTAAAAGTTGTCACAGCCTCTTCTCCGTTATACTCATAAATCTTTAGATTTATTTTAGGATATATTTTTATGATGTCATGATTTCAGGTCAATTGGAACGTCCTCGGCCTTTTCAAAAGCATGCTAAAAAAAATCTCAAGTGTAAATAATGGCCATTTTTAACTCTCCTCAAGCCCGTGGTTGGTACTACATCATAATGACTTCAAAACATCACTATGAATAGATGACATGTCATCGCTAAGAAAAACGCAAGCAAAAGTTGCAGAAAATTGAAACCGAATGATTTCTTAATTTCTTTTTTTTTTTTTTTTTCATTACAAAGTTGCAGGAATGGCATTAAAAAAAAACATGCAATCATTTATATTTTCATGACCTATCATATTATAAGACTCTATTCTTGGCACATCTAGCCGGCTGTTCGTCCGCCAAAATCTTACCTATTTGGGAAGTATCACTACGAGTACCTCTAAGTCTCTTTCATAGAGTCGAAGTTATTCGACTCGCATCGGAAAGAGACGAAGATGTTCCTAATGGACTTCAGGTATGTAGCCACATCATCTTAATGATTTGGTTTATAGTAAAAGTCATACAGGTCATGTATGCGTTCCATACCGACTATTTCAGTAACGGGTTTCGTTTTTTAGAATTTTATTACACACACCTTTAAATGGCGATTATTTACTTTATTTGGATCCTCATACATCCATATTCCTTTGGAAGGTAATTTTACACGCCCCGAGAAACACACACGGCAAAACTCAATGTTAAGTATGTGGACATAATTGGACGAGGTCAACCTGAAGGTGTGATCCAGTACAAACCAGATTGAATGTCGCGTGCTGTGATGTCACAATGAAAGCTATGCAAGTTGAAAATAAAAATTCATACTACCCTATACTGTGACTATTAGAGTCGACGTGCTCTTTTCTTGACCCAGATTAGTACCTGGCCACCATTGTAAAAGTGCATAGCGATCAATAATTTTCGTCTGGAAGTTTACTGATGACAGTTAAGATGCAGAGCATTCAATAATCAAGATTGAATAGACTTTGGTTAAGCTATATTAGGATCAAATTTTAGAACAACAATTAATATTTAATTTAAGATGAGTAAATGCGCCTACATGACCACATTAACATACACTTTAGTTTGGTTTGGTTTTTTACAGCACAGCAACACAAGCAGGTATATTTAGTGCCGATGCAATTGGAGTACGCTATGGTGATGCATCATTGCAGTGTCATTGGTACTTTTATTTTTAATGTTTATCCCACGCGAATTCCTTGTTTTCAATTTATCCATCCTTTCACTTTCCTTAAGATGTTTGTATTCCCTGTGTTCTTTTAACATTTAATATAATATCGACCTCAATATGCAATAAAGTGTTATATGTTGGAGAGACAAAGATATCTACAGAAGCCTTGCTATTGCCAACCATAATGGTTCAGTTTTTGTTTAAATAATTTTATTTATATCCTAACAGTCGTTGTAGCGAGATGCGATATAACGAATTGCGTTAACTTACAGCGAAGGACTACACTATCTTGAATCAAGTTGAGGTACAGTGTTCCACGACAAATCGTGGATCTTTGAATCATTCATTATAAATATTGTACAACTCTGAGATAATACTTACGTTGTTCTGGTGGGACGTCCATACTTAAGCTGCGCATCACTTCCTGCCAAGTCTCTGAGATCCGTCGCGGAGAGGTATTGATGGGTGCGATTGGGTCGGTAGAACATCTTGCCATTTCGCATAGGCGGTGCTGAACGTCTTCCTGAACTGCTGGCCACGGTTCTCTGAAACTTGATGTCGCCATGCTCCTGCTCGAACTATATAAATAAATGACAAAATAAACTACTAACTATAGTGTATTAATGTTATAAGATATTTGTTGAAAATCCTCTATTACAACATTGCAAGCGTTTCTTCCGCCATAGATGATGTTCAGAGCGGGATTGTGGTGGGGTTATTCTAAATTAAAAAGAAAAATAATAATGGAGAGGTATAAAGACTGGCAACGTAGAATAACGACGACCACTGCTTTATACAACACGTGTCACGAAGCAAACCATATATAGACTTTACCTGATGAAATAAAATACCTTTTTGTTATCGATATTCAGATACAAAATGTTAATAGTAATAAATGACATCATTACAGAATTACGTCATTGGTGACGTAATGTAGCATAACAAATGTCGCGAAGTAAACCATATGGAGACTTTACTTAGCGAAATCAAATAACTTTTTCTTATCGGTATTGCGATGCAATAGGTTAGTAGCACCAAACGACATCATTACTGAATGACGTCATCTGTGACGTAAAAGAGCACTCACATTTGTTTGTATGGTTTCAGAGTAGTAATCAACTCTCCATGGACTTCATATAGATAGGATAAAATATTCTCATCGATATACATTCAAATACATATACAGACATATATATATATGCTTACAACAGACAAGTGTTCTCTCTCTCTCTCTCTCTCTCTCTCTCTCTCTCTCTCTCTCTCTCTCTCTCTCTCTCTCTCGTTCGGTAATGTTAAGTAAACAAATAATTGTTTTATATTTTGTCTGGGGAAACAAATATTTTAGTTCACGGATTCATATTACACAAGGACCGAATACTTGGATCCCATTTTCTTCTTCGTCATAAAGGTAAAATGAAATATAGCTTACTAATATGGGCTGACATTTTTCTGAATATTTTATAGAAGGAATTGTTGTATTTTGCGTGCAAAAATGTATGTATTTTCATTTTACAACATTCATGCAGTTTTTATCGATTTCATTTGCGAAGAGGTGTTTTATTCGAAAATGAAAATCAAATGCAAAAGTGTTGACTTTTCTTCAGACATTAACTATTTATTACGCAGTTTTTAATTTCTTGTTTCGCTGGATTGGCAAAATTTTCTCAGACTCGAAGATTAAGAAGTTGGCTAATGGATGTATATTCTAAGTTCGAGAGAGAGCCAAATGAAAGAGTTATCTACACTTAGTGATTCTGTTCTGCTTTTAGGTTTGAACCAGTATCAGGATATGAACACTGAAATAATCTGATATGTCGACAATACCTATCATAAGATACACTGATTTTTAAATTCGAAATTCATTTAGATCATACCTAGCGGATTATTTTGGGCTCTTTAAGGTATGATTCTTGGTAACTTGGTATGATTCTTGGTAACTTGGTATGATTCTTGGTAACTTGGTATGATTCTTGGTAACTAATCAGACTTGCATAGTATTAGTAAAGCTCTTGTTTCTAATTGAACAAGATGATTCAATGCCAAACTAGTAGTGCAACCTACCTAACTACCTACATACATACATATATACAGACAAAAAGACAGTCTTAATGACTGATTGATATACTGAGAGACCAACCAGAAAGCAAGCCTACATACATACAAGCATGTATGTATACATACATACATAAATACGCACAAAACCACACATGCATACATGTACATGTACTTATTTGTAAAAAAAAATGTCTGTCCAATAGAAAGTTGTTCATTAGTGAAACAATTAAATAAAGTGCAAAACTGATTATAAATTGAAACTCTAAAACGAACTAATATATCACGTATATCTCAAAAGACTATTGTTTGCAGTGAATTTTACACACTGATATCACATATATCTCAAAAGACCATTGTTTGCAGTGAATTCCACACACTAAAATCACATATATCTCAAAAGACCATTGCTTGTAGTGAATTTCACACACTAATTGTGTGATTCAAAAGTGCTGTATCATGAAATGTCATGCTATTGGTAACGAACTCTATATGTAAAATAAATTCGAAAGTGATACGCCAATAAACTTCCTTAAATCGGTTCCTCTGTAACCCGAGTAGGAACTGTGGTGACTCATTGGTTAAGGCTTTGTACTCGTCACCATACGGGTGTTTTTTTGATTCCCACCTTCGGCTGAGCCTGGATTGGCTATTGTGATATGTCCTTGGGCAAGGCACGTTACTCAACTTGCATTGGCGCGATATGACCTTCATAGTGTTGATGTGCCTTAAGAAAAAATATTTTAAAAAACCTCAAGTCTGAGTCCGGCTTTCTCTGCAGTCTGAACAGATATTCTGCTAATAATAAGGCCGATTTAATACTAATTAAACCTCTATAAACTGACTACTTCTAGAAAACGGACAACATTTTGGTTCCAACTTTAAATCATGTCCAGTTTAAAGAAGTTTAATTTTATTTAGACACAGTAATTATACAGCTTTGTTTTTGCTTGCACCAATAATTTGAAGTTGTACTGTGTGAATTTCATACACAGAAGCTATTTGTAAATACACAAATTTTCATTCATTTGTCGAGAAAGAAGTGGTTTGACTAAAATGTTTTGACGCAAACAAAATGTGCATGCCAGACAAACAAAACGGATACAATGACCTGGATAATAGTCATGTGGTAGAGTACCAGTCAAGAGTTTGGAAAGTCCTGCTAGCAATGCGGAAAGTGCGTCCTGTAAGATGCCTTATAACAAGTAGAGTACCAGTCAATTGTTTGGAAGGTCCCGCTAGCAATGCGGAAAGTGCGTCCTGTAAGATGCATTGTAACAAGTAGAGTACCAGTCAAAAGTTTGGAAGGTCCCGCTAGCAATGCGGAAAGTGCGTCCTGTAAGATGCATTGTAACAAGTAGCATCAAATACAACCTTGTCCCTTTTATTAGTTTTTTATTGTACCATTATTGTAAATATCTACTGTCAAACATAATGTGCATTCTGTAAAGTAATTAAGTCTAAGTTTTTTGTTCTTGTCTCCTTTATTAATCATCAGGTGCCTTTAAAAAAGGAATCGGTAGGTTCCGAAAGCGCTTGGACTGGTTTCGTACTATTTTACACTGTTATTTGTTAGTTTATCCTTCAAATATACGTTTTTCCTGACCAAAAATATATATATGACCCAGTACAAATTGGAAAGACTGTTAAGACTTATTTGTTGTGTAATTTTATTATATATATATATATATATATATATATATATATATATATATATATATATATATATATATATATATATATATATATATATATATATATACATATATCAGGATGATTAAGCAAAAAAGTGTAACTTGTTAAAGCTTATCGCAAATTCAAACAGAAAGAGTTTTCAGGAGGTGCCCGGTCAAACACATGCTACTAACAATTAACTTGTACACAGTATACTATTTTGTCCCATGTATGCCGAGGTTTTGTTGTCTCCTGATACAGTGTTCAACAGAATTATTTACACAGAGGAAAGGAGAAAATTGCTTGCTTTGCAAAACATTGTAGACAATATTTCAACTAAATTAAATGCGTAGAAACTTTTCTCCGTTATGCAGATATTGACATTTTTATACCACGTCATTATGCCTTAGAACAGTATGCCATCCTGTGTAAATACAGTTAAAGTATATGGTAGTATAGCACTTACTATATTAGTTTGGGTGGGACCCTATATCACATGAATTTATAGGTACAACAAATGGAATTATTGACATGGTGGGGTTAGTTTTTACTAAGTTGCAATCTGCCAATATGTCCTTTTCACTCTGTTGATTAGGAATGGAAACAATTTTCAAACCGTGACAGACGCTTTAGAATTAGTTACATTGAAGAGATGGCAGTGTAAACTAAACTATATTCGTTTCCTAAATGAGTTTCTTTACAATTGAAAAACGATATATATTTATGTGATAGATCAAACAGATATTAAGGTGGTCTTCACATAAATTGAATTTGGATTTTTTCGCACAAACAGATTGGTTGCCCGAAAGTATACTTTATTCCTTCAAGCGCTTTCGCATTTTCGTCATGGATTCTATTCATATGTACATACCTAACTGAAGAGCATCCATGACGAAGATGCGAAAGTGTTTGAAGGAATAAAGTGTACATATATTACCTGTTAAATTAACAAATATTTCTATATATGAACCGGCACATGAATTTATTCGATTATATACTGTAGCTGTATCTTTGATATGTCATGAGATGTATACATTTTTCATTAAAAGGAAGCGATACTTGGCGAGTTTCCTTTTAATCAATATTGTAATCAACGAGTGGTATACCAATGATACAGTGTACATACTATACATATATTTTATTTGTACCACATTCAAATACACATAAATAGATTTCCAGTGGAATTAAGTTTTACTACAACAAGCTGTGTATTGACGGAGGAAGATAACTGTGCACATCCTTGCCGAGTGTGTCCGCTACAAATGTAGTTATGCAACTATTTCCAATCTAATTTAGCATTATTTTTCTTCTTTATGTAGGCTTCTATTTTCATTCACATTGACTATTTTAAAAAAAACTAAGAGATGTTAGAGTTTCATATTGAAAACTGGTTTACATAAAGAAAGTACAAACAATGCACAGTCAGCGTTCCGAACAGGGAAATAGCGGCCATTTGTTGCGATCGATCCCCAACAAATAACTCCGTCCGACCGAGAGGGAAACAGGTCAAGCGAAATGGGGAAACAGGTCAACCGAAATGGGGAAACAGGTCAAGCGAAATGGGGAACAAACAGAAGGTAATTCAAACATATACAGTTATTTACAGTTGATCCAAGTCATAATTATGCTGGATTTACTATTGTTATTGACCATAATATTAGTCTCTCTCTCTCTCTCTCTCTCTCTCTCTCTCTCTCTCTCTCTCTCTCTCTCTCTCTCTCTCTCTCAGCAATGTTCCAAAGCGAGCGTTTTATCGCTGTGCTATCCTGGCTCTGGTAGTATAGTATCTAATTTAAGAGCATGCATTCAATATGCTTTCTTTCTTTGTGTGGAAGATGCTAGCTATTGCTTGTAGCAATTAAAATCTTATTTGTACTTCAATCACTGAATTTTATTTTATGCAAAGTGTTCCCAATGTATGCCATACTAATGGATCCAAAATAGGTGTGTGTGTGTGTGATTGTATGTGTGTGTGTCTGTGTAGTTTACACATTTTCAATCTGCTTTGCATCTGATTTCTTCTTCATTCTTTAATTCTTTGTTGTTAGATTTCCCCTGTCATCTGAACATGTAAATAGTTAGGTTACCTCTCGGCCTGTTACGTGTTTGTTTTGCTTTTAAAAGTTTTTTCTTCCTCTGACGAAAAGCTTAATTAGCTCGAAACGTTGGGAAACTGTTTGGTACTATATATATATATATATATATATATATATATATTATACAGGTTAGAGAACTATAATTCATCCCCTATTGACAATTGTACATAAATTATCGTAAAAGACATGCACGTCCGAAAAGGGTGTTGGGAGTGTTTGACACTATAAAGATTAAAAAAAGCGTTTATGTAACTGATAGCTAGCAACTGCAGTGAAACCTATATATATAAAGAATACTCTAGTGACCAGCAAATTTGTCTTCTGTAGACAATTGCCCATTATATAGAAGTTAAATATATGAATGAAATTAAGAAAAGGGTTAATATTTATTGTGCATAATGAACAGGTGCTCGTTGTGTGGAGGCGTCTGCCTAGACAGGTTACATCATAATTTTTTTCATTATGGATTCTGGAAAAAAAATTTGTGCTTGCTTTTGGATGGACATTCCAGACTCAGTCAATGGACTTGATAACTGTCCTATATTAGTCAGATTCCAATATGTATATTCCACACTCAGTCAATGGACTTGATAACTGTCCTATATTAGTCATGTATATTCCTCTCTTCAACTATAACTATTTTTTCCAGCCGTCTGTTCAGTTGCATCTACAAACCGAAGAACAGAAATATGCGAAACGAACTGAAAACTATAGCAAATTATAATAGATAAACAAGAATTAAAAGTTTTATTTACCTATGACTTTTGCAAGGACTGAGCGAAAATTAAAAGAGAACAAGAATTGTATTAGTTAAGCTTGTGATGAGTACAATTTTGAATTTATTATTCTTAGCATTTTTCATTCAAATTACTCATTCAATGCCTGTATAAAAAACATATTGGTGTATTTTACTGTTTAATCTTACTCAGTTTCATCGTTTCAATCCCCCTTTATAACCGTTCATAAATGTCCTTTGAACTCTGTCTCAGTTAGTAACCACTGCTATGAGGTTGTAATCATATTATTAGGAGACTAATTAAATATCGTAAGTTAAGAAATAAGAATAAAAAATATTGTTGATATTGTGACTAATTATATTCCCTGCGAATGTTCAGTCTTTCTATAGTTTTACCATTCAAGTATTTTGGGGTTACAATTTCATAGATTTCTTTTTTTCCCTTCTTGTGTGATGGACAGTCAAAATTCTCTATCAAGTGGAGAGCTCCGGAAGTGGAGTGAAATTGCTGCTTGGTAACCGAAATGCAGAAAAATTAGCTTGCAGCATTGATTTAAATTAATGAATTCTAGGCTTGAACGATTTGTAATGGAAAATGCGTTTCACAAAACAATTTGTTCAGGCATTGATAAGGTATGTAATAAAGGTGTTACAGCTTTCTGATAATAATAATGTGTTCTCTATGAAGTGAATCATCAATGAGAGAAAGGCATGCATCTAATTATGCTTGTATGACATTGCAATATCAGCACAGAATTATTAAAGAATTCAGATATTTTTAGTTAAGTGATAGTTGCATGAAATATAAGCCAATACTTACAATGACGATGGGCTTTTGCTATATAATAGAAAATTAAATTATGCTCACTCTCATTCTAGAAATTGAGAAGTATTTACATAAGTCCTTCAAACGATCGATTCGTGCATTTAATCGTTTATAGATGCCCTTGACCTAAAAATACCACGTGCTAAACAATCTATGTCATGCGAGAGTAGTAGCATGATAATAATGGCGGAACTTTAAAAAAAAAAGGCGTGGTTTAAGATACAAAACACATTGTAAAATAAAACCTGGGATAGTTCCAGTGGCGGAGCGACAGAAGGGTCGGGAGGGGGCAATTGGCCTCGTGCGCCGAGCGAGGGGGGGGGGGCGCCGTCGGGAGCCTTTTTTATAGCTGTAACCGTGTAACCGGGGCGTTGATTGGGGGTGGTGGGGGTGGAGGTTGGCAACTGACATAAAAACTGTTCTCTGTGGCAAAGTAGGGGCGCCCCTAAAGAACATTGCCCCCGGGCGCCTCGAACCCTCGCGACGCCACAAGATAGTTCATAGGGTTAACAACAAAGCGCGATATATTACTTATTGATCCCGACTTTCAGTCAATAATGTAAGACCTGTTTAATAATGCAAGACAATAAAATATTATAGAAAAAAAAAAAATTAAAAAAATAACGAAGACAAAATGCTGGTGACGATCTACAGTTAAATATAATCCACCTGTCATGGTGGTCACATCTGTATAGTAGCTACCTGTGTACAATGATAATATACGACACAAATCTCATTTAATATATATGATATCTACTCTGACTCAGGCTGCCCTGTATCACTTACATTGTTGTGATACCAGATAGATATTGGAGATCAGAAGGGGTTTTAGCTCGTAAAGTACTCTTTTTTTCAATCTGTTGAAACTATGCATGCATATATGACGATTGCACTCCTTTTTCTAATGCTGAACAGTTTTCTATTTCACAATATGTTTTAAAAAAACACATCTTTTCCAGAGCAACGTGAAAATGGATTTTCGCTTCTAATCCATTGGATTTTTATCGATTAAGTTTATAGTTCATTGTCATTCTTATACATACATTTAATGAATCTGTATAAAATATGATCAATCTCCTACAATATCGTATTGTCTCATGACATTTATTGCGATTTCTCTTTTCCCTCATTTTTCAATACCTACTGCACGAAGTTTGTCTACAGTTTTGTAAAACCAATGTGTAATGTTTATATAAGACTGGTATTGTTGAATATTTGGGATTAAAAGAATATCAATAACGTATTATGGAACGACAATTTTAGTAGCAAATTAAGAAGCTCGGCCTCAACTTTTTTAACAATGGGATTCACATAGTTAAATTGAGTGTGCGGTTTGGTCAAATTAAAAAAAAAAAAAAGCAGACAGGGGTGTGCTTTACTCCACTTCTCCCCCTTTGAAGATTTATGCATTTTTAAGATAAATGATAATTTAGTTGATTATCATCGTTATCCCATTGTTAAAAAGTTGAGGCCGAGCTTCTTAATTTGCTACTAAAATTGTTGTTCCATAGTACGTTATTGATATTCTTTTAATCCCAAATATGCAACAATACCAGTCTTATATAAAGTCCCAAATATTCAACAATACCAGTCTTATATAAAGTCCCCAGGTGGTGTTCTTGCTTCTCTCGAAACACTACTTTCACAAGTTGCATTCTGCAAGAATCTTGTGAATACGCCAGGTCATATTTTTTTGGATCTCATTTACCGAGGGAATAGCAAAACGATACGTAAAATATAGAATTCTCCATTACGCTAAATCGAAACTTCCTCTTCGCGTAATCGAACTTCCTGGCAAGACAACAGGGCCCTAACGTGAAAAATGTTGTTTGCGAAGCTCACAAGAACCAACTGGAATCACGTTACCACATATTCGAACAGCATGAATTTGTCTTTTCGAAGTTCAAAACACGCTATCTCGATAAAGCCAATAAGACAAGTATTTTTTGTCATATGATTTCTCCCTTGATCATGTGTTCGAGGTACGAACACGCAATCTCAGGTCTCGAATACGCAGAGAGAGAGAGAGAGAGAGATCATGTGTTTAAAACCAGCCTTTTAATTTGCTGTCTCGAGATCGCTTATTTGAGCTTCCATTACGTGCATCTGAGCTTCGAGAATTCGGAATGATTTCGCGTTGTTTTCCTTTTGGCCTGCCAGGTAGTTTGATTACGCGAAGTGAAAGTTTCGATTTCGCGAAGTGGAGAACTCTGTTGCGCGTAATGGAGATCTCAATTACGTGAATTACAGAGATCATGCGATTGGAACTATCTTCTGATTGGCTCTCTCGAGTTCGCGGCATCGAGCCTCGAGATTACGAAGCGTTTCACACGATGACTTGCCATAGAAAATTGATTTTCCCCAGTTGCTGGAGTATTTCTGTTCTGTGTTATTATTGTACAGGGCCGTTTGGCAAAAGTGCAACTGAGAGGTGGGTGGGTGGATTAATAGAGATGAGAGGTTTCTGTTTTTAAGTCTTCCGCAGTTTCCACACACACGATTTTTTTGTCCACGTTGTTCCTATCTAATGTGATTCTCACCAAGAAAGAGTTCTAAAACTGATCGGTACTTATATTGCTCTGCTCTGCTATATGCCGACTACTGACTTTTCTACAATATTTCTACTTTAAAATCTCTGAATTAGTTTGGCCTAATAAAACGTTTTTGTCGTAAAGGTTTTAGAAAATCAATGTATGTTATAGCCAGTACCAAGACTCCAACTACTTTGTAGAATAAATACAATACTGTTTTCACGGCGTCTACTTTTGTAAAGAGGGCAGCTCCAGCTTCTCTAACATCCCAGTTACACAGCCCCCATCTCTATGATCACCACTGACGAACCTAGCCACTTGAAGCTTTCGCCTTTTCTAGCCTGTCTACATCAAAGACAGAGTATGGGTTGGAAACAATTGACCCTTATACTAGTATTGACTCCACAAATAACAAGTATGTCGATTTTAGGCAATTTGGAGGGCAATATTTCAGGTTTCTTTTCTAGAAAACTTGGAGGAACTATCCTTTTGTGGTGATTTGGGTGATGTGCGAAACCCAATCCATGCCCTGATACAGTTTTAAGCCAAGGTAAGGGTTCTCTTGCACTTTTTGAAAAGTACGGTCTCCTAACACATAGAGATGGTATGACTTGCTACGTATTGCTCATCGCATATCATCAGTTTAGCATTGAAACGCATAATTTATATTTTTTACTCAAGGTCTTAAGTTCATTTTGTAGAATCAAATGGTCAGTTTGAGCGTTTATTTTCACATGCAACAAAAAGTCATATGCGAAACGATGGACTTGTGATTTAACTGCAAAAGAGAAATTATTTATATAGCCCAAAAATAATATGAGACCAAGCACAGTGCCCTGTGGCACACCAGAATCAATGGTCACTGATTCAGAGTGATCATGGTCAACTACAAATCTCTTCGTATGCTCATGTTTCCAATTCAGCTGAACCCAGGTCAACAAAACTTTGGAATGGTCATTTCAGCCTAACCATATTTCTGTTACAATCACAGGAACACAAATGAGATAGTGACGTTGTTTTCCAATGTCATCTGGGGAACAGTTCGTACGAGTTCTATAGTCTGTTATCTCATCAAACTTTGCACGTAAAAATGTCTTTAAAAGTACTGCTCAACTATTTTGTTAAAAATATTGTATTTTATTATTCTCAAGGGGGAGGAACAATGAGAAGTTTAGGTCTTACTAGTACAAGTGCAAACACTGAGTTTTTAGAATATTATGTATTTATTTACTTATTTATTTACAAGAATATTTCATCTTCACATTTTGCATGTCGCAACACATTTCATGCTAATATCACATATCCAGTTTGCAAAGAGATAATAAATCTAAAAGGGATACTATTGGAGTGAAAAGTAAAACTTTAATTATTTACTTCTGAAAAATAATATGTTAAGTGTGACAATACACAGTTACTGTTTTATTAATTTGTTATAATTTTGAAAAGTAAAACTTAAAACTTTAGGGTCCAGTTCTGATGTTTAATTCTGGCTCAACATTAGCTTAAAACGACATTGGTTTACATTTCAAACTAAGAGTCCACCAGGAACAATATAGCGCAAGATATAATGTCAACTTTATTAACGTTAAGACTTTTTATTGCGCTTCGTTTCTAGATTTTGGAAGACTGGACACAGTTTTTTAGCATATGGAATAGAGTCAACGAAAACCTACTCAGCTATAAAAAAAAATGAAATTAAACCTTTGGGGTTAAAGTATAAAAATAAATGGACTTCCGCTTAACGAAACGATGCATTTTGGATTGGTGTAATTTATAGGAACAGAAAATTCAAACAATAAGTAAATAAATAAATACATATACATGTATAAATAAACTTCTTCTCCAATGATTTTTGTCTACAATGCACCTTCTGTCTTAGCTGACCCAAAGTAAACATAGTAACGGAATAACAAAAACTCTTGATTAAATATATGAAAAAAAATGTTTAAGTAGCGATTTTAACTCTCATCACAATCATGCCTGAAAACGATTGAGAAATCAGGCATTGATGAGTGTTGATTGCATCCGAAATTAAGTGACAAACGAAATTTGGGTACAACGACTGTTACTGAAATAGACTGCAAGCATGCCAAAACAAAAATTCAAGTCTGAATGCAGAAATGAAAAAAAATAGAAACCAAAACTAACATTCATTAAAATCTGTTGTTGAATGATGTTACGCTCTGAAGTCTGTTGGACCGTTCTGTCATGTTTCTACAGAACTCCCACCCCAGCGATGTTCACTGTATCAACCGGCGCAAGAAATGTGTTAACGAAAATAAAAGTCTCTTCATTTTCGTATGAAAACAGCATTAATTTGAAAATATACACAGTTTGAAGCATTATATGTAGAATCGAAATTTTTAAAAAGTCACTGTCCTAAAATTATTGTAAAATTTCGGAACGTCTTTTTATCGATGTAGTAATTGTAGCCGTCAATCGCATTGACACAGAATGGAGAAACAAATCCATGCAAATCGAAGGTTTTCGCCTTCAAAAATATATAATAAAAAGAAAATCTACGTTTTTTAGTAGAAATACTGAAATATTTACTTATATCAACTAAAAAAACGTAGATATCCTCTATGAATATGACTGAATAAAGTTAATATAGATGTATTATGTACACGTCTAAGAAGAAATTTAAATTAAGAATAAAATCTATCAATCAAAGCCCGAACAAAGTGTAAGGATTGAAAAGGCGCATAACATTTCTCTGAAACATGTGCCTTTTCTTTCAACTTATTTCGAAACACAAAACTGTTCAGCATTACAAATGGGAGTGCATTCGTCAATGCTGCGTACAATGTTTCAACAGGTCACAAGAATTAGTATTTTACGAGCTTAAATACCTGCTTACCTTCAGCATCTACCAGGCAACGCACGAAAACGGAAGCGATACCAAACATCAGGAGTTGGAGTAGATATAATACAGTGATTCATATACAGTAAAATTTTGTTGACTCGAACGCGGTTGGCTCGAACACACGGGATTGTTCAATCTAGTATTTAAAACCTTACAAAATGTATATTATTATATCATTTAAATTGAAATTACCAATCTCTCGAACTGATTCATTGGTTCGAGTTATTGCGGTTCTGCTGTATAAGTGAACACATTCTGACCCGTATGTAAAGGTCACAAGCTAATAAAGACAAGTTTCTGTTAGATCCAATGGTGACCTTTATCGAAACGTTTGATTGGATTCCATGTTTCTCAGTGTTAAAACAATTACATTTACTTTAGAATCTTTCCCACCCAAAATTAAATCCGTCAGTTCAGTTCTTCGCTCCAAGGGCTGATTTTATCAAAAATATGGATCTAAATATACATTAAATAAATCTCGTTCAGATATAGATCTTCAAAATAATCTTCGATATAATCGCTACCTTGCTGGGAGCGAGGAGCTTGTGAACGAACAAAGGGGACTCTCCGCTGTGGGTTATCTCCTTTTGTGTTTCCAACGCCCAATAGGGGGCGTCATGTTCGAAGTATTCCTCGCTAATCAGATGATCTATATCCTCCTGAAGTTGTTGGTGATATGAGGACTCTTTCTGGTAGCTATAGGGACTCAATGGATACTTTCTGGACCCTAAAAGTGAAGAAAAATCTAATTTAATAATGGGAGAGATACATTTGTAATTTGTCAGTGGATCAGTAGGAGGCAGTCGCCTCTTACTAGATGAGGTATTACGGTTCAAAAATGAAAATAACATAAATATGTTATACACTATCAGACTAATCGGACTGAACCTCATATTATACAAAAATTTCGAGCAGAAAACATGAACTCGAACTCAGTCGAAAAAAATAGAACTTTATACAAAATAAATTTGTATAGCTTTTTTTCAGTAGATTTCTCAACTTTAAGTTTCTCTTGCCTTACGTGTCCTATTTGTGGTGTACAATTGCAGACACTTTTGAAAACAATGAACAATTAAGTTTCTTATTTCAAAATTACAATAATTTATTAAAACTGTCGTCTCCAAAATTACTTCAAGTTCAAACTGAAACTATTGTAGATTTATTTTGAATGATATTCAAACAAGGGCCCTGCAAACCAATAATGTTTATAAACAACTGTTTCCTATTGTAATGTCGGATATAAAGCTCTGATTCCATGCACCACCCACATTAAACCGCCAAACATGAAAGACTTCCATTACAAGGTATGTCTGGATGTATGTACATACGTACGCACGCACGCATATACTTACCCACATAAGTATATATTATCAGAACACATTACAATAAAGAAACTTTTGTAGAAAATGTGTATAGTCCAACACGTACTTCATCGAACATTTTTACTGACTATGCTAATATATCTTGTGGTAATTCCAGTAAACCGGGTTTTTTATTTATATCCAAGGTCTTTGAAACGCTTCATTGTAAAGTACAATAAGTCAGTCAGTTTTAGTCATCCATGAAAACAAAAACGCAGTAAGACTATATAATACCTATTGTTTACTCTGGAATTTACTTTCCAGAACGATTTTCTTAAAGGTCATTTCAGTTATTGTAACGTTCTTTAAAGTGCAATATATATATATATATATATACTTTATTCAATGTTATAAAAATTAATTACCAATAATAGCTCGATGTGTTACAAAATTTTTTGTATGAGTTATATCTTTATGGTGCTTGTGTGTGTGTGTGTGAGAGAGAGAGAGAGAGAGATCATGTGAGTTTTTTGGATGGGGGCTATATAAAACTATCAGCATTGACAAACGATTTCAAGATGGATCTGATGACCTTGATTGTAATTAGCTTTTTTTAACTTGCACTATATATATAAACAAACCAAAGCTTCTTGTAAACTACAAATGTAAAGTAAATGAAAGATTAGTACCAATTAAATTTTTTTCATCCATTTCCTTGAAAGTAAGAAAATATTTTACTTTTCTCATAAAGACCAAACAATTTTTGGGTTGACGAAAATGCATGCATAACTTTACGCTATTCAGGCAGACTTGGTACTTTGAAAATTACATAATTAATTACTTCTGAAAACTAATATTTTGAGTGTCACAATACGCAGTTGCTGTTTTATTAAATTGTATTAAGTAAACTGGAGATGATCAAAAAACAATTAAATTGTACTAATCATACTGAAGATGATCAAAAAGCAATTAAACTGTATTAATAATACTGAAGATGATCAATGGACAATTAAATTGTATTAATCATACTGAAAATGATCAAAGGACAATTAAACTGTATTAATTATACTGAAAATGATCAAAGGACAATTAAATTGTATTAATTATAATGAAAATGATCAAAGGACAATTAAACTGTATTAATTATACTGAAAATGATCAAAGGACAATTAAACTGTATTAATTATACTGAAAATGATCAAAGGACAATTAAACTGTATTAATTATACTGAAAATGATCAAAGGACAATTAAACTGTATTAATTATACTGAAAATGATCAAAGGACAATCAAACTGTATTAATCATACTGAAGATGATCAAAGGACTAATAATACTGAAGATGATGAAAGGACAATTTAATTGTACTAATCATACTGATGATAATCAAAGGACAATTAAACTGTAATAATAATACTCAAGATGATCAAAGGACAATTAAATTGTATTAATCATACTGAAGATGATCAAACGACAATTAAACTGTATTAATCATACTGAAAATGATCAAAGGACAATTAAACTGTATTAATGATATTGAAAATGATCAAAGAACAATTAAACTGTATTAATTATACTGAAAATGATCAAAGGACAATTAAACTGTATTAATCATACTGAAGATGATCAAAGGACTAATAATACTGAAGATGATGAAAGGACAATTTAATTGTACTAATCATACTGATGATAATCAAAGGAAAATTAAACTGTACTAATCATACTGAAGATGATCAAAGGACAATTAAACTGTATTAATCATCCTGAAGATGATCAAAGGACAATTAAACTGTATTAATCATCCTGAAGATGATCAAAAGAAAATTAAACTGTATTATCATACTGAAGATGATCAAAGGACAATTGATACTGAAGATGATCAAATGACAATTAATACTGAAGATGATCAAAGGACAATTAATACTGAAGATGATCAAAAGACAATTAACACTGAAGATGATCAAACGACAATTAATACTGAAGATAATCAAAAGACAATTAATACTGAAGATGATCAAAGGACAATTAATACTGAAGATGATCAAAAGACAATTAATACTGAAGATGATCAAAAGACAATTAATACTGAAGATGATCAAAAGACAATTAATACTGAAGATGATCAAAAGACAATCAATACTGTATTAATCATACTGAAGATGATCAAAAGACAATTAATGCTGTACTAATCATACTGAAGATGATCAAAATAATACAATTGCATATGCAGTAGGTTGTTAGAGGAAGTGAATCAGAAGGTAACAGTCTTGGGTTTTAGATGGCTAATGGTTTTAACGTCGTAATTTAAAGCATATTTGCGACAATAAAACCATCATTAACATCCTCAAATTCTCAAACAAAAGACTGCGTGTTATTCATATTTGAACACACCTTGGTATTTTTGATTTTTGTCCTACGTCTTTGATATTTACTGCGAGTTTCCTCCCAATCGTCGCAGCTGAACGAGCGCGCTGATAGAGTGTAGAAAAAGTCATAATCAAATTATGTATGCATTTAAACATTATCATCAAAAGATAACGCAAGTCTTTTCCACAGCTTATTTTTCATTTTTTTTTTTTTTTTTTTAAACTCGTATGTGAAAATCGCCGGCCCAAATCTTGTTTGTTTGTTTTTGGAGTTTCTTTGTTTTGTTTTTTTTTTGTTTTTGGTTTTGTTTGTTTGTTTTTTTTTAAATTCTGGTATATGACAATTTCTTGTATATCAGTGCTATATGAATCAGGACAGAGGTTCCATGAAAAACTAGATCCATGAATGTTAGTTAGCGCAGACACATTCTCATTTTCCCTAGAACATCTTTAGTACACACACTAAGAAATAACCTCCAGTTCAGATCAATATCAAGCAAATCAAAATCAAAATCAGATTCAGTGTAACAATCCCCACAACCGAGGTCGACAGGCCAAAAGCGCCCCCCCCCCCCCCCCCCCCCCCCCCCCCCCGTCCAACGATTTCGCTGCGTTGCGGGGACCCTGGATGAAAATGTTAGAATCACAGAGGTCCTCTGATAACATATGACACTCTCAACCCACTCCCTAGGCTGTAGCCAGTCATGACCCTTAGGTTCACATGGTGTCAGTAGGGAAGCCTTGATTTTGAATGATACATACAATATAACGTAATTAGTTTGGGGCACTGTACGGAAAAAATAAACACTCGCGCTTCGCGCACGTGTTTATCTATCGTAAACTACCCCAAACTAAGTTATATCCTATACATGTATTTGATTCATGTATTTACTATCCAAAATAGGTCAACTAGTTTGCGAAAAAAGGGAGCCGCGTTAACTCAGTTGGTAGACTCGTAATCCAAGGGTCGTGGGTTCGATACCCGCCCAAGCCAGCCCTTGTCGACTGCATCGGTGAGTCATTATTATCATCTTCATCATCATCTTCCTTAACTGCGTCCATCAAATCTAAGTATAATCGCAATTGGGAATGGACATGTGTGAGGTTAAAGTACCGTTTTTTTTCGGGTTAAAAACAACATTAAAATCATGTCGTTAGGAAAGTCACTTAGCCCCCATTTCCTTGGCATGATATAGCCAATAATGTGTTAGAAGTGCCGTTAAAACCAACAACGATAAAACAGTTTGCGAAAATGAGTGAGGGCCTCAGAATGGGGAGGAAAGTGACCTGTCACCTGTTCTCATGCTTCATGATTTATGTACCTTTATTTCAGCCATGTGACTTAATATGACCACAACAGGACTGTTCATTGTAATTAATTCCAACAGATCGGAGTATCAAGATTACACCATGATAATCGCCAATATGTCAAAATATTTAATAAACTGCCACAAGAACAATTTATTTTGTTGGTTAGTTTTCTGAAACTTCACTAAAACATTTTTAAAGAAATCTGAAACAACCAATATAAATGTAAAGGCGAGCACATGCGCAGACAGTGGTCATCTATTCAAACCATTGTGGTCACTGATATTACGGATGAGTAATTGCAACTTTACAACTGTATGTTTAAGGGGTCAGTTAAAGAATGATCGTGAATGTTTTGGACTTAGTCAATTTTTGGTGAAGTTTTGGAAACTAAATAAAATTACTTTTTTGTTTTTGTGGCAATGGATTAAATACTTTTGTCTATTTGAAATGACAATAATATTATCTAGATATATATTAATATCAGTTAAAATTAATTACAATGTATAGTTTCTGCAGTTCTCTTTGGTGGTCATATGCCCAAAATAAAGGGTGTAATAACCAAAATGGTTACATACACCTAAAGTAGATTGACCATTCTATATGAAAATTATTTAATGGTTTGGTCAGAACCGTCTCCTGGTAGCACTAAAAAGTATCCTAAAGGTAAATAAGTTAATAGAAATTCTTAAATCTGAGTGATTGTGAGCTTTGAGCTGTGTGATTAATATTACTTATCTCTTTCGATCATTTAATTCAGATTTCATTTATGGTTTCGTCTATCCTATAATTGAACAACTCCATACTGTCGATCATTTAATTCCGATGTCATTGATGGTTTCGTCTATGCTATAACTGAGCCACTCCATATTGGTAAGTCAGATTCCATTGATGGTTTCGTCTATCCTATAACTGAGCCACTATATATTGGTTAGTCAGATTCCATTGATGGTTTCGTCTATCCTATACTGAGCCATTTAATTCAGATGTCATTGCTAGATTGCCAAATGTCCATAACGTTGGCTCACCCTAAGCATCATAACTCATTACTAGACTGCCAAATTTCGATGACGTTGGCTCACCCTAAGCATCATATCTCATTCTGGGTTTTGAGCCTAATGCTGAGTTTCTTGCTCAAAGAGTTTGGAGAATACGAGACCTGGCCATGAAATTGGTAAATCTAGTACTAGGAGCTAGACTTTGGGCTTGAGTTCACACTGTCAGCCAATCAAAGTGACTTTTCAAAGTACACTGTTTTGCGATTGATTGAATCAAAAATTTTTGAATCTCTAGGCCTGGTAATTGCTCTCGTAAAATAGAACTCATTCTTTACTCTTGTCTGTTGCTAGATGGCATGAGTGTACTTTGGCATTTTAAAACTGATTCTCTGTTTAGAAACCTTTGCTTATGAGCAAAATTTCTAAAACATGGAACTTAAAGTTCGATGTTACATCCAGAGAAATAATACAGTGGCGGCGCGAGGGTTTGAGGCGCCCGGGGAAAATGTTCTTTAATGGCGCCCCTACCAAGGTGCCCGGGGGTAATGTCCTCTAGTGGCGCCCATACTTAGCCACAGAGAACAGTTTTATGTCAGTTGCCAACCTCCAACCCCACCCTCCATCTAAACCCTGAAACCGGCGGCTTAGATGGGGGCGGGGGGGGGGGGGGGCAACAATACAAATCTCCAGACGCCCCCCTCCACTGCTTCTCGCGCCCCGGGGTTATGCCCCCCCCCCATGCCGCCACTGAAATAATAAACATCACGCTAGTCACAGCTCATTCTATTTCAGAATATATCACTGCCATAAGGCTGTTTTGACCGCTGTGTCATCTAAACAATAGTCCGTCGTCTCCGCGCATTCGTTCAAGAGAATATTGACTGGGTCATAACTTCATGCTGTAATGAGAGATTGAAATCCAATAAAAAAACAGGTATAGACAACCAGACTATGTAAGGCGATACAGATGCACTTCATTGTGACGTTAATGGTATATTGTGACGTCTGCCATGTGCTGCCTTGTAATATCGTCAGCCCTCTACCCACCTCTGTAAGTAAAGGCGTCCAGATATTTTCCTCTTCCGTATTAGGTAAAATCTTGACATTCTGCACTAAAGTCATTGCAGAGAAAAGTTTGAGGAAATTTAATATGAATTGAGTGTGATGCGTACGGTTTTCTGCAGGTGGCATTTTACCACCAAATTTACATCGTTGTGGCAGTGGTTTTATCCTTCCAAGGGGAGGTAACCCATTATGAAGAGTATAAACAAGCATGTGAATTCCATTTAAAATAGAACTTCAGCAATCTACAAATACCATACATACTATAAGGAAACGCAACAATGAAAATGCCATACTTTTATAGCTATTACAAAGTTTTGGGGACATTTGAAACCTTACCGGGTAACTGAAGAAATGGGAACATCGGACTCGCTTGGCTTTTATCCTTTTTTGTTAATAAATTAACTCGAATTTTGGTCACTTCGACAAAATGCCGCCACTTTTACTCAGAGCACCGTCATATTTCTATTTCCACTGAGCTCCACCGTAATTTAAATCCATCAAGAAATACTTTTTGCAAACTGCTCTAGGTGATTTTTCTTGAATTAACATAATCCAGTAAAGCTATTGGATACATATTATGAGTAGGTAACAAGACATGACATGGTGGATATAAGAATGGTAGTTAATATACAAACGGTTAAATAAAGCGATCCGCTTGGGAGGGCAGACGAGACAAATTTACATTATCAATGTATAAGGTTACACGGCCATTTAACAATCAGTAGAAATCACTTGTGTATTCAATCGTTACATAGGCTGCAAAAGACAAAATGCAATTAACCGTCGGGAACAAAGGTATATGAACAACGGATATGTATGAAACTAGCGACATTTCGAACGACTTTCAAGTTTACTTTTGCCATTCCTCTTTTTATTTATTCATTCATTTATTTATTTATTTATTTATTTATTTATTTATTTATTTATTTATTTATTTATTTATTTAGTGTTTTCTGCAAAATGTATTATTATATCTTTCTTCATATGTTTACTGTTTTGTTGACAAGGAACACAAATAAAAAGACAACAAATGAGAGGAGTCTTCTCCGAAAAAAAGGCGTAAATTCAAATCAAGCTGTCTTTTCTGAAAAACAACGTAAATTCAAATCAAGCTGTCTTTTCTTAAAAACAACGTAAATTCAAATCAAGCTCTTTTTTTTCTTAAAAACAACGTAAATTCAAATAAAGTTGTCTTTTCTAAAAAAAAAAAAAGAAAGACGTTATTCATATCAAGCTGTCTTTTCTTTTAAAAAAATTGTCTTTAAGCGTATATGAATGTTTAGTACATATTTCTAACATAATAGCCATTACTGCAAAAAGGTTATGATGGTAAAGTATCAAAAAAGTGTCTTGTAAACGTAATTTATCGAAACAAAACTTTGACAAATATGGTATGTAACCCGACCATTTGGAATCATGGAGAATGGTATGTAACCCGACCATTTGGAATCATGGAGATTTCCTATTTATTTATTTCATATTTGTTTTGTTCTGTTTTATAAGCTATGTGGACATCAATTTTGAATAAGGCTGTTAGTTTAAACGTGTACCTACGTGTGAAATTCGCGATAAAAAACTATTCAGATGTAATATTTCAAAGAGTTACTGTGCCGTGGGCAATGATCGTTTGTGTAATGAACACAGGATCTCTACGGTTCCAGCTGACATGGATACCAGCTTCCGCATGGGATTAACCCACACTGGCCGGGAATCCCATCCATAGGAGTATCACTTCTCATTCGCCCAACTCCATGGAAACTTGGATCAGCTGCCCCCCCCCCCTTAAATCCATCAGTAGGCTTTGACCCTTGTTCCGTCTTTAATGAATTCCAAGTATATATGCGTTTATGTACGCTATAGCGCCAAATATTGGTTATGTATTCAGACCGTACAAACTACGGAGTCACTGTATGTTGTATTATTAGTGCACCAGACTTGGTAATTGTTGGCTGTATATTGACTGCAATCTTAAATCAAAATTAATAAATAAGTAGTGGTATTTCACGATCAGTCGACTTTATCTATCGTAGATTCGACTACAAAAGAGTTAAAAGCAATCTTTAGTGATTGGTGGCAGTTCATATGATACACCTATTATAATCAACAGATTATTTCTCGGTACTAATTGTCCTGAATCAATGTCCGGTGTCCATATCAATTGTGTATATTCCATTCTCAATGTCCGGTGTCCAAATCAATTATGTATATCCCATTCTAGCGGCTTTGAATAGCAAACCTTCGGATAATTTAAAAAAAAAAAAAAAAATTACCTCAGGTCGATAGATACTATCTGAAGCTTTAAAAATACATTATACATGATGTTTAAACATATATGTTTAAGAAACTAATGTATTGTAGGGGTGATGATGACAGCGACGACGATAATGATGACGATGGTAATGTCGCAGCAATAATAATAATAATAAGAAGAAGAGGAACAAGAACATTAACAAGAACAAGAGCAAGAAGGTGTTTGGGTGTTTGGTGTTTAACGACACAGCATCAAAAATAGTTTTTATATAGTGCCAAGGCAATTGGAGTAAAGTGCCTTGCTCAGACACACAACGGTAGCCAGCCTGGCTGATCTAATGGTAGGTTCGAACCTGCACCATTTCGATCGCAAGCCCGACACGCTAACCACTGACCCTCCTCTACTCCTTTAATAATAATAATAATAATAATAATAATAATTAACAACAACAACAACAACGAAGATGACGATGATGATGATTTTATCGATTTAGAGATTTAGAGACCATATAAACATGTAAACATCTTATGTTTGGGAAGACTTAACGATTCCAGAAATTTTACATGGAATCTCGAAGAAAAGTTTAATTGTTGATAAATATCTAATTCCATGCAGAAAAAACCCACACACAAAACCACATTCCCACTTTTGCGATAGGAGATGACTGTTATGTCACAAAAAAAGAAAAACGAATCAAATTCCTAATTCCATGTTGAAGCCCATCGTCAATTTTGTACACCCAAACTCAGAACAAAAAAGTCTGACACTCTAAAAAGTATAGCGTCCTTGATAACATACCTTTATTACATTTGTAGTGACACAGGTGTACATTTGTTGTTATTGCATGCCCTAAAATGTATGTCACGCCGAACCGTATCCTACTATCCTGGATACATCGAAAGGCCATTTGATGCTTGAGTTATATTAAATGAATTCTTCAGAGGGATTTGGCATGCAGTACACTAATCCATTCCGATTATAAATCACAGTCGCTAAATCGGGAGTAAAAAGAATGTATAGATAACAGGCCAGGCATTATTTTACCACATTTATATTTTATGAAGCCAAAGTTTACAATAACGGGGTGCAAGTACGTAGCCGGGATGTGCTGTTGTCTATAATATATTTTCATATCCTGGTATTTTGCAGTTATTCTTCATTCGATTGAGGTAAACGCGCTGTACACCCGACCCACCCTCAAACATTCACAGTTTAAGACCTTAATACAAAACCACTCATATGATAACAAAAAATTCTTTTTTACAAAATCGTGAACGCCTCTTTGAAAAAAATTTAAACTTCATTGGACAGATCTAGGAAGTAAAATAATTTGCACCTTTCATTCGAAACTTAAAAAAGAATAATGAAGGGATTGAGCGTTTCAGCATAGCGAATATTACCATCATCCATATAGGAAAAGAAACCACATGTTTGCATACTACGTCACGGAATAAAAATAAAGAAAACTGGCCTATGCCGGTATGTATACTCATGCAGTATCACATATTCCTTTTAAGTTCGGAAGCCGGTTTTGCTCAGTGGTTAGCGTGCTGGACTTGCAACCAGATAGGTGGAGGTTTGAATCCTGCCCAGAGCAGGTCGGGTCAGCCGCTGTGGTGTATCACTACCCTCGGCACTTTACTCCAATTGCCGCGGTTAAAATTAACCTTTAATGTTTTGATGTGCCGATAAACACCAATCTATACCTAATTCTTCTAAGTTCAGTTCTAAACAACCACTGGATCTTAATTACGTGAAAAGTGTGTCTGAACCGGGACAACAGAGGCCGCCATGGCCGTTCCACGTTTTACCGCAAACTATGAATCGTTACTGCACTTCTTTTTACAAACTATCGAATACCAAAGCTCCACTTACATACCAATAACGGTTAGTCACGCGTTGTTTATTCCACATTCCACTTGACCGCTGCCTACTCTCAAGCTGGTCTCTGATTATTACGTAACAACGTCTGGAGCGCAAAGCTTGTCAGACTATTTAACGACCTGGTTAGCAGATGGTCTGTTGTCCAATTTGACTATATACCATTTACAAATTTAAACTGTTATAGCTTCAATATCTTTCAACCAATTTAAAGGAAATTTCGATTATGAACTAATAAAGTTCTTTCTTATAAGGTAGTAAAATCTTTAAAAAAAATCTTTTATTTTAAAGAAAGTGCTATGCAAATTAGACTAGCGTTGAGCGTCCAACTCGAAACCTACTCAAACCTCAATCCCGACAAGCTGTTTTGAGTATTTGAGTATCATTATGCATGGTATCTTAATACACTATTATTATTATTATTATTATTATTATTATTATTATTATTATTATTATTATTATTATTATTATCGTATGTGTGATTGTTTCTGATTTGGAGATTCGTGTATTTCATAATCTCTCCTTCATTCGGAAGAAGCGCTCCTTTTACGAAATAGACTTTATTTTATGCTAGCCCGTGAATTAGTGGATTTTCCAATAGTAATAATTTTGATAAATTGCTGGAGTGAATTATGAAAGAAGTTTTTTCACTGTGATCAATATATATCGATAACAGTATGACCAAGAAATATGATCCACCATTTTGTCACTTGCTTGGTGTAGTGGTAAGTATAGTCACCTCTCACGCAGGAGTAGCAGGTTTAAATCCCACAACATGGTTATGTGTTCTTTTTTGGGGGTGGGTGGGTGGAGGGTGGCTCGAATTAGGAAAAAGAATTATGTTACTACTGATATTTTCCTTTCGAATATACACAAAACAGCAGAACCAAAGATAAACAGCTGATATTATTGCGCGGGATACTGTAAGAAATCGGATATTCAATTTGTTTTTACACATTGCTAGCCAATACGTTTGTGCTTAAAAGAAAAAAAATTTGCTTGTTCCGATTGAATAACAGATATATTTCATCTTGTAGGTGAAAGCTCGAGTATTTTCAAGCGCTCGATTAACTATATCCGTTATTCACTCAATACGAGAAAATATCATCTATGTAATGCTGTTATATCAAGAGTAGTAAGGTAATTTAGATATAACATGGAATTCGTCTTCACAGACATTCATTTACCCAAATCCCCACAAAGGTGCGTAAATTGAATTGCGTTTCCAATTATAATAGAGATCGAAGATTTGTAGATTAATGTCAGTGTATATAAGTTCTATATTCTATTGAGTGCAATACTTATCGAATAAAACCTAGTACATACATTACTTCTCTTTTAGATATATAATGAACCTTATTTAATACACCACTAAAATACCGATGCGTAAGTGGATTACCTAGATTTAAATCGTACGCAAGTAATTCTAACACCGTGGCGTAGCAACCACCCTAGCACCCCGCGCAACTGCAAGGGGGCCCAGGCCCAGTGGTGGTCCAAAAGTCTCATTAAACTACTTTTGTTATTTGGAGCAGGACCCAGAATTACATTTTGCGGGAGGGGGGGGGGGGAGTCTTACTACGCCACTGTTCTAACATGACATCAAATAGCTTTTAATGTTTATATTAATATATATATATATATTGCTTTAGCTGTAGTCAAATATCAGAATTTCAAGCCTATTCATATCAGTATATGTTATTTTTCTGCCCGTTCGTGGACACTGCACGGAAAGATCGCACGTGTATATTGCTTTGCATACCCCAGACAACGTCTATGCAAAACCAGCCTTATATACTCCAACGGTCCACATTTCCTTAGAACTCTCGTTCGGGTAGGTTTTCTTTTACATCTAAGCATTAACGTGGTAGAATGTGTACAAATAACTGTGATAAATGATATGTCAAACACAAGGGAAAGAGTCTGAACCTGGCAAATATTTGGAGAAAGGATAACGTTATCCCAGCTCTAGTTTCGAAAAGTTTTGAGTAACAGGTATAAAGAACAATTATAGAGACCACATTTACACTGATTATAGAGACCACATTTACATGAATTCTACAGACCACATTTACATGAACTATAGAGACCACATTTACATTGATTATAGAGACCACAATTACATTGAAATGCATTAATTTAAAATACTGACACTAATACAGGGATCGTAGTGTATATTTAAGCTTACATATGTAATTATTCATCATCTTGCAATGAGGCCCTCTTAGGGGATGTATGTAACCCTTATTCAATGTACATATTGGTATATATTCTATTTGTTCCCTAAACAGGGCCGGCGCAAGGGTACATCGCGCCTTAGACGAACCTATAGCCTTGTCCGGCCCCCCAATTACCTTTCGAAACTGAATATTGTGCATAAGTGTGAATAAAAACTCTGCATCTATTTTTTTTTATATGATTATTATCTTCTATTTTACGTTATTTCTCTTTCTCTTTTTAAATTTGTATTCATTCAGTTTTTTGCCGCCCCCCTCCCCCTCCCCATTTTGCCGCTCTAGGCGACCACCTAGTTTGCCTAGTGGTAAAACTGGCCCTGTCCCTAAAATAAAAAGTAAAGTTCACTAATATGTACCCCCCCCCCCCATCGGATCTTTTATTCCGTATTTCCTGAAATAGGCTGATACATTTTTCCCCCGTTCCATTAAAATAAATGCCCATGTTCCTTCATTCCCCAAACCTCTATTATGTGTAAGATCTAGTGTCTGTACTTTGATTTATATTAGTTAAAGTCTGATATGCACTATGCTTAAATGGATTGTTAAACTTCAGTTAGTCTCCATATGAAGATAATGTCTGAGAAATTAATTTCATTCTTTGTATCTAATATTTTACTGGCGGAAGTGGGGGTGGGGGTGGGGGGTGACGTTGTAATTATGGGACGGGCACAATTATTTAAGGAACCTAACAAATGTACGGTACAATATTTTCTTGCACAAAAAGTTAGAGTATAATTATATGTCTCGTGATAGGATGTCATATTTATTGCAACAACATTGGGAAGGGGGCATTTTTTCCTGCAATATAAATTGTTTGTTCACCTCCCCCTCTTCTCCCTCCCCCTTCCCTCCGTAAATACTGATTGCTCGATAAAAAACAAAACTCCAAAAGGTTTTAATAAAATGTTAGAATGAAGTAAAAATAGCAGAATAAGGCGAAATTTTATAAATACCTACTTAATTAGGAAAATAACTATGGACGATTTTTGTTAAAAATGGAAACAAGACATTTTCACAAAATATAAAAATACGTATTGCACTTTGGTGAGGTAATTTGTAGCTTTTAAAAGTTGTGTTCCTATCACATGCAGTCCAGCTCTGCGCATCTGAACTTTTAAAAGAACATGAAATGGGTTCGAATAATCTGCAGTTAGGGTAATCGACATGCTTTTCATCTGATTAACCAATAGATAGGATACTTTGCTTCGAATATTCAAGGTTTCGTTGCATTTTGTAAGGTTATAGTTGTCTTGAAACGGCATATGGCTGGGAAGAACTTAACACATATCACCGACTAATCGAATAGAGATTTTACTCAATTCATTCGTGTATGATGATGAATTGGAATCCGGAACATTTACCGAATTCATAACTTGATTGTCAAGGTCAAATGCATGTCTTTCTTATCCAACAATAAATAGTAAAACACTTGCATGCTTTGTCTTGAGTATTTTCTTTTTATTTGCCAGCACTTTTACGGATCACAAGAGAAATGGAGAAATACAATTCTTATGAAATTTTAGAGAGACAATGACATAGTTTTTACCAGGAGTCAATGGGTACTGACGATACAACTATCATGTTTAGGTTCTAGTGAAGTCTAGATTGTCGGCACCTCGGTTATCAAACTGTTTTAGAGCCAACACCATGTCCCCACCCCCAAATATAAATAAATATAAGTAGATTATCCCAAATCTCGATTAACCAAACAGTTTTTTGTGCTTCATGACGAATTTGGATAATCAATACATTATATTTACTGTATCTTTCATGAAACTCAAATACCCGGATGTAACGTGTCATTTAAACCATTTCATTTTACTGCCAGACTATTCTTTGCAGTTTCATAATAGACTTTCTGGAGTATCTTTTCCTGCATTCGGAAGGGAAAGTAAAATAACCTGAACACTGGAAGAAAAATATCAGGTACAAAGGGCAAAATTACCTAATCTAGTAGTAGAACAAAGGATTAACTTTCACGAGAAGCACCCAGTCCTTTAGTCTTTACAAGTAATAAACAAATTCCATTGAGATAACCCTAATTATCCAGGGCTGGACAGACACCAAACAGTGTTTGTTATGTATGTCATGAGTGGCCCGTTACAAAGACCTTCTTTGCCAAAACTTCAAATTACAATTAAAACTTAAGAACCACATAACAAAACACTTTTCAAATCCTAATAAACACCATGCAATTATCCACCACCTGTGTTCCCTACATAAAAACAAATAACAAACAAACAAACTTGTATATCGTCACCTTTGGCAACGTCACAAGTACCAAATATTGCTCTCTGAAGGTATCCCTATTACATCCTACTGTAGACCCTTAAAAAAAAAATATTAATATATATTTTTTTCTGATTTTTCCTGGAGACCTGCTGACCAGTAAATAATCTTATTTTTATAGAAATGAACGGAGCTTCAAAACCCCAGACAGGAAATAAAATATTAATATAATTCAGCCTCGTGACATTTGTGTACGATGACAAAGTTTATAGGCATGATTCGGCTCTTAACGCGAAGGTCACTTGTACTAAAAATTCCGGTGATTTTATTCCAACGCAACTATTTTCACAAAATATAACCTTTGCCGATTTTTTAAATGCTTAATCCAAGTTATTACTTAACAAAATTAGAATCGTCTTGGTGTGGTTTCGCTTCAACAAAATTAACAATAACTCATAGATAATGATGAAAATATATAAGAAAATGAGTGAGTGTAATACAATATTTTGAAGTGTGTGTTCAGAGTCGGGGGGGGGGGGGCCGAGTGGTTTAAGACGCTCACATTTACCGATTACTGCCATCTCACCTCAGTCCTCGTGGGTTTGAGTCTTGGGCTCGGCCAATGTGGTTATGGGAGAAAGCTTGCGAGTAGCTTCCCTTGGGTCGGTGGTTCTTCCCGGGATTTCCCCGGGTTCTTCCTCCTCCAGATATACTGGCCGCCATGTATAGCCTATCATGTGCTGAAAAATGGCGTTAAACCCATAAAACCAAACCAAACTATAGTCATGGGTCTGAGTTATTGTAAGACAATATTTTGAAGTGTGTGTTCATAGTCGTGGGTCTGAGTTAGTGTGATACAATATTTTGAAGTGTGTGTTCAGAGTCGTGGGTCTGAGTTATTGTAAGACAATATTTTAAAGTGTGTGTTCATAGTCGTGGGTCTGAGTTAGTGTAATACAATATTTTGAAGTGTGTGTTCAGAGTCGTGCGTCTGAGTTAGTGTAATAGAATATTTTGAAGTGTGTGTTCATAGTCGTGGGTCTGAGTTAGTGTGATAGAATATTTTGAAGTGTGTGTTCATAGTCGTGGTCTGAGTCCACAAGACCGTGACTGTTTTTCCTCGATATAGATAATAAATACTCGAGCTCTTATGTTAACAGCAATAACAGCTTTTGGAATATACCTGCTGCCGCAGGGAAAAAATGTATAGTGCGAGTTCGATATCTGGAACCATCCTTCATTGTCCTATAATTATTAAATATCCAGACCCTAACTGATAACGATCCACACATGTTGTTATCGCTATCATTGTTGGAGACAAATCATATACCAAAAAAAAAAACAAAAAAAAAAAAAAAAAAAACTAGCTAGATAGGGTACGCAGGTAGTTAGATAATTAGTATAGTAGGTAGGTTGACTAACTTATTATAACGTATTAGCTGACTTATGGATGTCTGTGAAACCTATTTACATGGACTGTATCTAGGTACTGTATGGATATATGATCGATACGTATAATAACTTATAGACAGAGGGAATTATCGATCAAGTAGGTAAGATTTGTTAGATTCATATAAATCGGCCTTTCTGTATGATACGAACAACAGATAAAGGCCCTATGCATGACATTTGGCGTGTGTGTGTGTGTGTGTGAGAGAGAGAGAGAGAGAGAGAGAGAGAGAGAGAGAGAGAGAGAGAGAGGGAGGGAGGGAGAGGGGGGATTGTCATCTTGTTTTTTTCTTTTCTTTAAATAATACGACAATCATAGCTCGAAAGGAATAACATGACTTATACTTCTCATACATAATGAACTTGAACGAAATTTGAAAATTAAAAAAAAAATATAATAATAATAAAATTCTCATCCATAGTTGTGGCGGACTTGCACGGATAACGAGAACGTTAATCATAAAAAAAAACCCAGAGCAGAACATAAAATAATTTTGTAATCTAATTTTTCTTTTTCTTTTTAATTAAAACATCTAAAGATGTTGATTCATTTGACTGTAATTTATCAACCACAAGAGTTACACAAATGTGAGTCAGTTACTTTGTTAACAACAAAACATCATCATATCAAGAATTGTTGAATGATAAGACCCGTGTGTCTCAATTCACTATAGACGTTCGATGCGACTTCAAATATAAAGGTGCATTTCCTAATTCTACCACAGCTCAATTCTTTTTGAATCTGTCTTTCTTTTTTATTACACATAATCCACTCAAGGGATCGAAAATGTTCAATTATTTCTGACTAATTCTCTAGTCGATATTGTTTATGTGACGGTGAAAGTCATGTTGGAACTCGAACTAAACACTCCAGCTCTATTGTTGCTATAGAGACAGTCTCAGTGGTGTATATATATATATATATATATATATATATATATATATATATATATATATATATATATATATATATATATATATATATATATATATCGACATGCATAGTGTCCACCCGAAATCTACAGTGAAACTTTTCGTATGGGCAATATCACGAGAGAGAGAGAGAGAGAGAGAGAGAGAGAGAGAGAGAGAGAGAGAGAGAGAGAGATGGATGGATGGACGGACGGATGGTTGGATCGATCGATCGACAGATAGACTGATAGATAGATAGACAACTTGATAGATATGAATGAATGGGGAAACAGGACTGTCATGGAGGAGAGAGGAACGGATAAAGCGGATGAAATAAAAACATGATGCATGTTTACAAGCACTGAGATATTTTAAAGTTCTAACAGCAAACGAAATAAGACAGCCACGCATGCAGACAGACAAACAGAAGGATATATATATATATATATAGATGGATAGATAGATAGATAGATAGATGCATAGAAAATGAGATTGATACATCGATGAAAGATATTTATAACTTTTTAAAAAGTACTGATGATATATCAGACAAACACACGGGCGGAGATGTACGGATATAATATTCGATACAAAAGAGAATTAAGACGGCTATTCCTGGCCATTCCTTCCACCTTGAGGCATAAACGAAATATAATTATTTAAAAAGCTCCGAAATGAAATGCGTTAAACAGTTACCCAAGACATGAGTAAACATCACAATTACCAGCAGACATGGCTGTTACTACAAACAATCCAAAACAAATATACACCCCAAACAATCTACATATAAATTATACTCATAGGCTATGAAATGCATTTATTCCAAGCTGTATGTATACCAGGTGATATTTAATCTCGGGACAACTTTGTCAATATTCTCTAGGTACCGTACCTGGGGAATGCATTAGCGTCTTATATATATATATATATATATATATATATATATATATATATATATATATATATATATATATATATATATATATATATATATATATATATATATATATATATATATATATATATATATATATATAATATTTATTTATTCAGGTGATTTTCGACTGGGCATGGAATCTGTCATTTTAATCCTAAGTCGCAATGTTGTACATGTAGATTTACACAGACAGGTGTCAAGATATTAGTACAAGAGTTTATATACAGCACTTACCTATGATATTTACTAGGTTAAATTACAAAACAATGGCAATACACAGTGAGTAAACACGTAAAATGTTTAAAAGTGTGTTGTAAAGCAGGTCATTTAACTGTAATTTAACACTGTTACTTACCCCGCGTTCCACCATGGGGTCTTCTACCGTTAGTCAATCCTTCTGTAACTAGTTTCGAATTAAAAGCTATTTCCACTAATCTCAACCTAGGTCTTTTCACTTCAGCTTTGCCATTAGCACTCCGTGTCATTCTGTTTGTCATGTCTAAGTCACCATTTTCCCTCAAAATGTCGATTTACGCATGATTTTTCCAAAGTTGATATACTCTGAACACCCATGCCTTTGATGTACTGAGAGCAGGTATATGCACCTGTGTGGGTTATCTATCTCCCCAATACACAGGTATGCCTCACAGGTAAGAGCTGATTAATAGAAGCCGCCATAATGTTGACCATGGTTGTCAATGGTACCGTGTACTGAGAAAAGCTGTACTTGTATAGAAGCATTTGTGTTGCCGGAAAATGCTGTAAAGAGGCGTCATTATTGTATTCTAACCTGTTTTAAAAGCTCAATGTCATAGCATGAGCTCTGGTGAATTAGAGGTGATTAATGACTTCGAGACCTGTCAATTTTGAATGTTATCGTTCTTTCTTTGCTCACACATATTGTACAAGGACACGAATGTTCAGAGATGCAGTCTTTCTTAAATAATTTTGCATTAAAATATTTCCATTACAACTTCTACTATCGTGAGGCTGTGAAAATTTTATATTTAATTTAGCACTATTTATGGTGTTAGGGTAGTGATTCAAACTGTAAAAAGCAGTAACTAAACTTTTGATAACAAATCCTTTCTGTTATATTCTGTTATACTCCTCAACTCCTCCTTCATCATCATCATCGTCGTCGTCTTCTTCTTTTTTTTCGTGAGCATTGTCGTCGTCGTTCTCGTTGTTAACGCACCCATTGTTGTCGAGATTCCGAATAGCACTTGAAAACTACCTGCTTGTTTATTCAGAATAAAAACTTATCAGATTGTTCTAGGGGTTAGTCGTGAGTTAAAAAAAAAGAATACCCCCCCCCCCCCCCCCCCCAGGAATAAAAATAAAACAGTCAAAGGGCTTGTTGTTTGAATAGCTTGGGCATATCTTCGGGATAGAGCTTGTTTTGGCAACTCCGCGACCCTGGGTTCAATCCCTGGTTTTGCGACGTGCAAGGATAAGTGGTTGTCCATATCCAAGTTGGGTATTAGGTTCCTCTTTGCAAAATTTTAATATATATAGTAGGTGAACTGGTAAAGTTATAACATTTTACCAGTTTTACCCACAATGACATGCATAAAATTACCCACAACAACTTACAAAAATGGCCGATTTGTACAGGAGTTTCCGTGTCTACCGTCGTGTTGTCACGGTTTGTAGTTATCGTTCTTAATTTGGTTAGGTATTTATTTTAGAAAACTGGAAGGAGAGACCTATTAGACCGTGCTAAAATGGATTTTAGTATTCGCTGTGTGATAATTTGTACAATCTGCACCCTGTAAAAAATTTTTTTTAAAAATACATAGAGTCTAAAAGTTAAAACAGTCAGTAATGACAAATTCAAAAGTAGGTGGTAAGATTCGTAGTATTCTATAATAACCATGAAATAGTATGGGACTGATGGTGCAAATGTACCTACTAGGGATGTACAATGCAACCATGTCATACAAAAAAAATATAAATTTCGGCTAACGGCTCACTGCTTAGCTTGTAATCTGATACCGGGAAAAATGTCTAACTTGTTAAAATCGTGAGTTTAAAACCAGTATATCAAAATGGACACGTAGCGTGTAAAAAGAAAACTTTTTGATTATAAAATGAACGCAGTGTTTTGTGCATGCTTAGATTGTGAAGGCTGAATGCCACAAACGTAGTTTCTGAAATAAAGCATCATGGGAAAACAAAATTGGTATTCATTTAAATTTAAATGTAATGTATATTTTTGACTTTAAAGGTCCATGGTCTGTGTCTTCAGAAAAAGTTTACTTTAAACTACTTAGTAACATATTGTTTAAAAAAATCCATAATTAAAATGATTCAGTTTAAAAATGAAACATCAGACGAACATTTACGTCAAAACTTTGGCAAAGTTTTCAAATAACAGCCAAAGTTTTACGTGAACTGTCTGGCTCATCCAGAAACAATGTTTCTCAACTTAAATTGGGCCAGCATAACTACAGTTTTTGGACATACATACATATATACATACATACATACATACATACATACATACATACATACATACATACATACATACATACATACATACATACATACATACATACATACATACATACATACATACATACATACATACATACATACATACATACATACATAGATACATACATACATACATACATACATACATACAGCAGAAAAATATTTGTCTTAACTTCGACCGTTCGAACTATTGGTCTACACTCTTCTGCGCTGCATAGGTTTACCTCCCCTCCCCCAGCCCCCCTCTGTCACCATATATTGATGTGGAGGTAATTCCTTGATAGAAATATAATCAACCTATATCATATTATAAGAGTCAGTTAAAACTAAAGGTATGTACCCTAACGTACCTCAGAAAGTCAGATAAAGGTATGTACCTAACGTACCTCAGAAAGTCAGATAAAGGTATATACCTAACGTGCCTCAGACAGTCAGATAAAGGTATGTACCCTAACGTGTCTCAGAAAGTCAGATAAAGGTATGTACCCTAACGTGCCTCAGAAAGTCAGATAAAGGTATGTACCCTAACGTGCCTCAGAAAGTCAGATAAAGGTATGTACCCTAACGTACCTCAGAAAGTCAGATAAAGGTATGTACCCTAACGTGTCTCAGAAAGTCAGATAAAGGTATGTACCCTAACGTGCCTATGAAAGTCAGATACAGGTATGTACCCTAACGTACCTCAGAAAGTCAGATAAAGGTATGTACCCTAACGTGCCTCAGAAAGTCAGATAAAGGCATGTACCCTAACGTGCCTATGAAAGTCAGATAAAGGTATGTACCCTAACGTATCTCAGAAAGTCGGATAAAGGCATGTACCCTAACGTGCCTCAGAAAGTCAGATAAAGGCATGTACCCTAACGTGCCTCAGAAAGTCGGATAAAGGCATGTACCCTAACGTGCCTCAGAAAGTCGGATAAACGGCGTTTTTCTATATGCATTTGATACAGGTTAGATAGCAAATAGTATTTTATGGCATTGATTTACAAACAAACTCATCTTGCTCTAAGCGAAAAACATACTAAATTAAAACAATATGTAAGCTGGTTAGCACTATAGATTTCTTCATGTTCTATCCTATGTGTATAGTTAGAAACACACCAGCAGTTAACTTAGATTTTACGGTTTTGGGGAAAGAGCGATGCAAATGAAGAATATACAATTCTACAACATGTATGCAAATATATAACTGATACCGGACGATTTCAATAACTTATTCAAATCACGAATGCTGTCATTGTGCCTCCCCCTCTCTCTCTCTCTCCAATCCAATCAGTTTTCATTATTAGTTATTGCTATACTGTTGTCATGGTGAAATATGTTGGAATATTTGCATCATGAAGGGAGAGGACTAATTTAAGTTGTTATAACTTGTGCCCAATCCCATTGTATCATATTGTGACAATAAAATATGCTTAAACTAAATTAGTAATATCATCTCGTTTGTGTGATTGCTTTCCGTGACAAAATACAGATAATTATAGATAATTAACACTTGAAGTTAACAAACTGTGTGCATGTAAACTATTGTAATTATGATATTAATAAAGAAAAAATCTGAATAACTTTTGGAACTTAACTCGAATTTCTACAGAGAACACAAGTGCAATCACCATGTTAAAAATGAGTCTCATTTAAGATAAAACATTAAATGTCAAACTTGTATAATTTTCCTAATGTAGCAAATTTGCTTGTATTAGCAGTAATTAACAAAATGAGATTTTTAATACGTATAGATTTGTATCTTGGATTCGGTAACCGTGTGAACAATGTTAACAGAATCAATATATACAGTGACGTTCCAGAATTGACGCAACTTTTGCTGACGCCACGACATCGTTTGCTTTATGATTATCTTCAAAAGGAAACGTAAAGGTTTTGTGTCTGGACAAATGTTTGAGATATTCCATTACCAATGCACCGGTATAAAGGGTGTGGTCTTCTCTTGAAAGATCTTAAATGTCTCATTCATTTGCAACTTCGAGGTCAATCCGATGGATCATACCTTGAATAATTCCAAACTTCGAGCGCGATCCAACGGATCATACCTCTAATGTATGCCGATAGCGGCCATTCGGACAATCTCGGTTATTTACGAAACAAGGACTGACTGTGACATAGATATTTCCAATTGTAGAAACAGCCGAGGTGGTCTGAAACCTCCAGATGAAAAAGGGATGATTTTTATGTAAAGTACTGCGCCAACATACAACCGAGACATAGGTCGTCCGAATGATTTCGAATTAATGTTCATAACATTCGCAACTTCGAGGTCAGTCCTACGGATCATTCCTCGAATGTATATCGAGAGCTGCCATTTGGATCAATTCGGCTATTTACAAAACAAGGATTGACCGAGAAGTTACGAATGATGGAAATATTTTTTTGCATTCGTAACTTCTCGGTTAATCATATAGGGGGCGCTCTACAGATAATACATGCTTCTGAGAGAGTGACAGGTATAAAATGAAGTATTTTGCATTTGCAACATGCACAATGGAGAGAATGTTGGCATACCTCTATGCTACTTTCATGTACTGTGGCTGAAATTTCTTTACATATTGTATTTGCGGAAACTGGACATATCTAAGCACACAGCAGACAAAATGGCCGCTCCAAAGTACTCGAAAAATCAGCCTGAATTAGTCAAAAGTGCACTAATTTCAACAGTTATTAAAATAGGGAAACGAATTTTGCCAGAGCAGACAATACCAGCCTCTGAAAGTACTATGAATGAATTACAAAATATCTAAAAAGTAAAAAAAGTTATCGGCTCTTTTTTTTATTTACCTTTGAAGTACAGGAAGTGAAAATGACCAAGCGGAGCTAGCAGTTTTTTTAGAGGTGCACATCTTAAGTAAGACCAAGCTGTATACTCTATAACCCAAATTTCACCCATCAATCATACACCAAAATAAAGGGAATTCAAAGTTCTTTTAACAATACCTAAGATATGCAAGGTCTTTTTTAAATATCCAGGACAGCCAGTCAGGAAAACCTGGGTAATTCTTTTTCTTTAAAAAGCTAACCCACGCAAAGTACGAAACTGGAGAGCGCCACCATAGTCAATCCAATTGTAGAAATAGCGGAGGTGGTCCGAATAGATTGGGTTTCTTATTTTGCTGAGGAATTTCCGGCAAACAAAATGTATGATTTTTCTATAAATTACTGCGCCAAAATACATACAAAAGGCATATTTGTGTCTCGCAGAAATAGTTGAGGTTTTTCCGAATGTGTTCATAAGTCTACCATTTCATGGCTCGTGGGTAAATTTGAAGAAGCAGAAAATGTGCAAAACAGCGCCCGCCGTGGACGGAGAAAGCTCTTTGATGCTAGAGGAGATCATAAGCTTCTAAGAGTGGTGCAGCAAACAAAACAGACGACAGTTTGACAATAGAGATACTAGATACTTATAACCAATATGTACCTGATGACAGTTTAGTGCTGATTACATGATTATGATTTCAAGAAACGCAGATGACACAGATGGTATCTGCTAATCACAGAAAAATCGCACGAAGTGGTGCAAGGAAAAGAGACACGTAGGTTGAAACATATTTGAATAAAATAATATTTTCCGTTGAGATCCAGATTATCATCTCTGGAGAAAACCGTCCATACGTGTGGAGAAATAGTGAAGAAGCTTAGTGACCCGCGTGCCTAGGACTGATAAATCAGGATAGGTGCCATGTTTTGGGGCTGCATTACGAAATTGTGGAGTGGGTTCTTTGGTTGAAATTGAGGTAAATGTTAATAGCAAGAAGTACATTAATAATTTCATTTACGGCCAGTCGTTGCAAAACATTTAGCAAATTTACAATTCATATTTCAAGATGACAATCCACCTTGCGACAATTCTGCGCAGTTTCGTTCCTAAAAGCAGGAAACCAATTATGACAATCTTGAATGGCCATCACAGTCACGTGACCTCAACATAATTGAAAATGGGTGGTATATTCTCAAAATCCGCCATAGAAGATCTATGCATGCAATTAAATCTGACCAAGATTTAGGGAAGTGGGTGCAGGCCATTTGAACAGCGATCACTACAGACTATATCAAAGCTGTATACAGCATCATTCCCAAAAGACTTAAAGAAGTTATAACGTTCAGAGGCGATATTACAAAATACTGACAATTCCATGTAAGTATTATACTTAATTTTTGTGGTATTCTGTTTTAATATTACACATTAAGTGTTCATCACTGTCGAGCTCAGTGAAACGATGTAATATTTCGTTCGTTGACGAGTAGGAAGTATTCACACAAATTAATAAGTTCCTTTCTAATGGGATAAAAATTCAGTTATTGAGGATAATTCTTTATACAGGCTTATAACAGAGAGAGAGAGAGAGAGAGAGAGAGAGAGAGAGAGAGAGAGAGAGAGAGAGAGAGAGAGAGAGATTTTGAAGTAATAATATGTATACATACACCGTTGATTCTGTGTTTTTCCAGAACACCAAATTCCTCTCAGGTGCCGCGGTGGCTCAGTGGTTAGCGTGCCAGACTCACGACCAAAAGCGTGCTGGTTTGAACCCCGCATCTGATCAGGCCAGGTCTGCTCTGTGGTATGTCTGGGGCAAAAAGAATTTTAGACCGACTTTTAGAATTGTTTGTCGGCGAGAATGCCTTCTAAGGGTCAGTACCATAGGATGAAATACGATCTTCTATTAGAGTTTGTATTTGAAGTCACCTTTCGCTGGGACCCGGCCTAAATTGGCAAGCCAATATCGTAGGCCGGTAACTAGTCAAACCTGTGTATCCACATTGGTAAGTCAGTGACGTCATCGCACAATAGTGACGTTATTCCCATCAGGGCTAGTTTGCAAACTTCCCTTTGAACTACAGTGATTGGTTTGCAGATTCACATCGGCGCGGTACATAATGGGAAAAAGTACGGAGATTCCGCACTTTCACTATGATGGAGGAGGATGATTATCTGCGGTTTCACGAACACCGGAAGTGAGATGCAGATGTCAGCGAACAATCGCCTACATGTGGTATTAGAGACAGGTATAAAGGTTAAGTTGTGTGCATTTGCAACAAGCAGAATGAAGAGAATATTGGCATACCTCTATGTTACTTTCAGTTACCGTTACTGAAATTTCTTTTTATGTACCATTATAGTAGGGAAATAACACGCTTCCTAAAGCAGATATTTGATCGAAATAGCTGTTCCCATGCGCTCGAGAAACGAACTAGTCGAAAGTACACTAAATTTAGCAGTTATTAAAATACAGAAAATTAATTTCCCCTCGTGAACAATACTAGCCTCTGATGTAATACATGAATTGTAGACTATATATAAAAAAAAAATAATAATATGTTCTCGGCTATTTTTTTTTCTCTCTCTAATTTACCTCTGAAGTCCAGGAAGTGAAAATAACCAAGCGGAACTTGCAGTCTTATGAGAGATGCGCATCTGACGTTCCGCTCTGCATTTCATACTCTGCAAAGGGTTTGATTTTTAAAGAAAAAGAATTTCCTAGTTTTTCTTCACTGGTTATCCTGGTAATTTAAGATAGATCTGGTATATATTAGGTACTGTTAAAATAACTTTAAATTTCTTTTATTTTGGTGCATGATTGATGGATGTAATTTGGGTTATAGTGTATACAGCTTGGCCTTGCTTCAGATGTGCATCTCTCAAAAGACTACTAGCTCCCCTTGGTCAATTTCACATCCTGGACTTTAAAAAAATATTTTTAGTCAAGTTTATTTCTCGAGCACATGGGATCAGCTGTCTGTTTTAGGTAACGCGTTGTTTCCCTAATACTACATATAACTAAATTGCGGTCGCAGTACATGAAAGTAGCATAGAGGTATGCCACTATTCTCTCCATTGTGCTTGTTGCAGTTGCACACAACTTCATCTTATACCTGTCCCTCTTTAATGAATACTTAATAACTGTAGAGTGGAACCATAAAGACCAAAGAGATGTTATCATTGCATGGATTAATTATGACTTCATAGATTCAAAATTTAAGTCGCAAGAATCTAAAGAGTCCTTTTGAATAATTAGCATGTATTTTTTTCTCTCCATAGAACAAAATTTATTAGTACCAAAGTCTCACACTAGCCCCTCTCCTCGTGCCCCATGCCATACAGTGGTGAAAAGTGAGGTATTTTAAAAATACACCTTGCAATTTTTCAACCTAGCAACCAATGTTATGCTAAAGATTGGAACATGAAACTTACCACAATTAGTTCTGAGATGTCACTCATACATATTACAGTTTGAAAAGGGATGGAACAGATCCGCTTCACAGAGGTCAAAGGTCAAATGGTAAAACATTTGCCAATTCTTCTAACACCAGTATATAGAAACATACGAATTTGCTTTGTTAACATCTTTTAATGATGTTAATTTTATTACAAATGAATTAAAAGAAACATTTTTGCTAGGTTTTCCTTTCATTTAATCCAACAGTAAAATTTAAGTTGGTTTCAATTTTTTGTTCCAAGGATTTTTAATTTCCCCTCAATTAAGGACATTTCACACATAATACTGCCGCAAGGCATATTGTATAAGCAAGAGCAAAATAAGTATTAGTTATTTTTCATACATAGCATCAATATTAATGCACCATTTTACTGAGAAAATCATGCATTGTTATATAAAAAAGAGAGAACCAATTGCACAAATGTCCATATTTGTCTTAAGGTTCCGCTCTACAGTTTATACTTTGCAAAGGGTTTGATTCGTAAAGAAAAGGAATTTCCTAGTTTTTTCTCACTGGTTATCCGGGTATATCTTAGATATTGTTAAAATAACTTTAAATTCCCTTTATTTTGGTGTATGATTCATGCGTGTGATTTGGGTTTGGGTTATAGAGTATACAGCTGGGCCTTACTTCAGATGTGCATCTCTCAAAATACTGCTAGCTCCGCTTTGTCACTTTCACTTCCTGAACTTTAGAGGTATATTGGAAAAAAACAGCCGATAACTTTTGCTTTGATATTTTTCTTCATATTTTATAATTCATTGATTGCACTTTCAGAAAAAAATATTTTCCCTATTTTAATAACTGCTAAAGTTAGTGTACTTTGGACAAATTCAAGTTAATTTCTCGAGCACATGGGAGCGGCCATTCAATCAGCTGTCTGCTTGTAATTAAATAGGGATAGATATACCCACATGTAAAAATAACATTCACTACTATCTCACACACATTGTTGTCAGATATATAGAATACTTACCAGGATTACGGTAATTCAGATATATATTGTATACAAAAGAACATCATGTATATCATAAATCTATCTTCTACTTATAAAAATCTAACATATGTATGACAAACTGGACAGGCTGTACACCGCTCTGATGCTGGTACCATTTCAAAGGGAACTAACTCAAGACACTATTAATTCTGCACATGTTAGAGTCTTTCATAAGTTTCTTCCCATTTAAAAATTAACTCTATACACTTACTTCTGGGTTAGCGAGTTCTGTGTCTCAATTACTCTCCTGACTCCCTCCCCCCACCCCCCTGGAGTACCCCCCTCCTCCGGGAGAATCCCATGACGCCGCACATATAAGGGTTATGTCCTCCATATTTTCAATACAAGTCCTCTATATTGGAAAACTACTAGGACAAGTACTCTGTCACAGTAAACATGGAAATGGGTCACAGGTTTGGAAATTATACCCCAAAAAATTTAAAACTTCGGGAGTCTGGCTAATCTAACGGCATGGATATCACATTGTGAGCAGTTTTACAGGAAAACCCTGATGTATGCATTATTACGGATATTATAAGTCAGAAGAGGGCTCTTCCAGACGTTCCGTGTGAATAATACCAATAACATGACTGTTATAAAGAAATCAATGATATACCTTTTCCGTGATCGTCCAGAACTCCAAAGGACCGAATAAATGATTTTGAGAGCTCAGTTATTCGAGTAAATGAGGGGAAATACAATAAGTGACATTGTGCCAGGCCCTCCGATGTGTTCGAGCTATTTGTATCAAACTCAGCAATAATTTCTTTTGTTTCTGCAACTTCATCCCAAATGAGAACTCTTTTATTTTGTCATTTTGGACTGACTATGAACTTTAGCGCAATCATATATTCAAAATAGAAACTTGTGAGGCGGTTGTTGCAAATTGAGATGTTTTCAACCATTTACAGCTTTCTGTGGACAACCACTTTGGTTTATTCGCGGTGTCCTCCAGAAATGAGTGTTCGAGGTTGCAGCCATATTTCAACGTCATGTAGGAACGCAGTGAATAGATTTGAATACTTTTATTGCACAAGAAATTATTGATATTAAATGCAAAAACAATTAAAAACGTATTACAAGTAACCTCAAGACTGTGAAATAAACACTTGAACTAACTTCTACCAATCGTTACAGCAAAATACCTTTAAAAAAGAGAAACCTGTTTATTGGCATGAGGTGACATTTCATTGGTTAGCCACCAGCTGTGCACAGGCGAGAAAGACCTTCTGTGTACAATCCGACATATATACCTGTATGATCGAAGACCGTTCTGGAGCCACCATGCATTTATATACTTCGTTTTTTCAAATATTGTTTTAGAACATTAGATTATCCCAGAGTCTTGGATTATAGGATCAGTACAATCAATATATAAAAATGGAGGTGATACAAATCTTTCCTGGCACTATTTTGCAATATTGAGTTTGTTTTGGAAAATTGTTTACTTTGTTCTTTAAACGCAAGATTTCGGACTATTTAGAGACGACTGTAATTTAAAGGAAAGTCAGTCTGTTTTTACAACAGGATACTCCACTTTAACTAATATATTTTCTCTTCACACCCTTGTAGAAATATTAAAAACAAGAAAAATGGAATTTATTTTGTGCGTTTGTCGATTTCGAAAAGGCATTCAACACTGTAAAAAGTGTTCAAAACTTTGGAAAAAACTTAATGGTCTTAAATAATCGTAATGGTAAATAGCTGAATGCAATTAGAAATATATATGGTAAAATAAAGTCACGTGTTTATATCGATAAGGAATTTTCTAACTGATTTGCATGTCAACGTGGAATTGGGCTAGGTGAAAATCATTCACCCGTTTTATTTTCATTGTTTCTTAATGATTTTGAAGACATTTTACTGGCAAAAGATTGTAATGGTTGGAATTTTGAACATCAGGAAAAAAATAATTTATGCGGTCTTTAAAGGTACTTATTATCTTTTATGCTGATAATTCTATTATTCTTCAGAGCGAATGGAGCTTAAAAGTAAATATTGAAAAGACAAACATGCTAATATTTGATTGAAGGCAGTCCAACCGTTTCTGTTTTTGTATTTGGTGACAAATCATTGGAAATAGTTGTCATTACTTATATTTAGTTTTTCTTCTGAAACACAATTGTTCATTTTTTTGGCTAATATAGAAAATCATTGAACAAGTTAGTAAAGGCTTGTATGTCCTATACAAAAGAATAAGAAAGTTGTAATCGAAATTGGATTTACATTTAAACATATTTATAATACTGTTTTGCCGATATTGTTATATGGATACAAAATTTGGGGATTTAGTTATCATACTGTTATGGAAAATGATACACACTGATTTCTTACGAAAAAGTCGTATTTTTTAAGAAAATGTACCGCACTATATGTGTTGTATTGTTAGAACGGTAAGTTTCTAACGAGTATTTTTTGCATGAAAATTAGAGCTGCTAAATTTTGGACTAGACTTGTTATTCGAAAAATGAGACAAATTTTAAAATTTATATTTGACATTATGTTGCACGATGCTGCATCTGGTATATGCAATTTTAAATGGCTTTCCGTTATAAAAAAAGGCGAGCATGGTGAATTTAGTTTGCTTAATACCATCTACATGTCTGTCAGACTTGATTTATTACTAGATACATTTCTAACCTCGTATCCGTCCTTGTCTGCAGCTGTCGGCGAAACCGAACAGAGCATCCGGTCTTCTTTCGGGCTGAAGACTGGGTGTTTTTATTGAAACAGGTCTATGAATGTCCAATCATGATTCACGGACAATAAATAATTGTCACCGTTGCCGTGACGGCAGTTATTAAACTTCACAGCGAGTAGAGTAGAAGGGACGCACCTCTTCCATCAACAAAACTTGCTGCCAAGGGTACATAAATAACCTTAATTAATATATATATATATATATATATATATATATATATATATATATATATATATATATATATATATATATATATATATAGATATATATATGTATTCATGTATTTATGTATTTTAAAAAAAAAGCCTATCTACCGACCTTACATTTTTGACCATGTAACCTGAACCACACATAATTTTATTTGGCCTTATGCCGTAGATAAAAAGTAATCGGGAGGAAAAAAATACGAACTTTGATACCCGGAAGCACATGTTCCAGATTTTCCGCTGGTCTTGTTAAATAAATTCATGAAAAATATGATCGACACTTTTTACACGAAGATTTGAATGTTTGAAGTCTAGCTGATATGCCATCGGTGATATATATTAAAAAGAGGTAGGCTTCACGCTCTTCACCAAACAAGGGAGGTCAGATTTCAAGGGAGATAATTATCCTCAGTATTATGAAATGCGTCAAATATATAGATGTATTTGTTCTAGATTTCAAGTATTTACATGTAAATCATCAATATTGCGTATAAAATGTAATTTTATTGCTATTCTAATGTAAGTAGGAAATGTTTTCCTTTGCTTCAAAGAATATTTAAAAATTTTGGAAAATTGTTCGTGCAAGTTCAAATACAAATGCTTTTTAAATTATAAGAAAAATTTTAAAGGTTTATATATTCGACCTAAAAAAAGACCTTTGACCGGGTTCACTAACGAGCCTTGGTAATTTTGACTGCTCTCGTTTCGAGAGTGTACAAATGAAATATAAAATAAAACATGCCTTAATCGTATTGCTATCATTATAATCCCAACTTTACAGACTAGGGCGTGTTGGCGTACAGTCACCATTCAAACCGAGAAAATTCTAACCATCGTGTGTACAAAGCAGACAGCTAAGCAAAAGTAAAAACAATGTGAGTAACAATCATATCGAATATAGTAATGTACTAGAAACAGTGAGAACAATTATTACCAGTGGAAATATTTGAAAAATTGAACTTCGAAATATAATTGTGTTGTGATGTGTCTTTTCAATTCATGAACAATAATAATTAAACCTTAAAACTACAATAAAAATCGTGCCATAACACTTCTTTGACCGGCTACAACCAGTGGAAATTCAGAGGAAAAATGCAAGTATTACAACATTATTTCCCACGGACACCGAACAAGACAAGCCAGCGAGCCAAAACACAGCGAATAGATGTATCAGCCCTAGCAATAGAAGAAAGAACAACATATGGAGAAATATTAACTTCCCTGGTAGCAAAGGGAATCAACACAGAATATATACAGATCTTAACCCAGAATGGTAAAGGAATCTACATATTACACCTGAAAACACTCTTGGACAAAGGCGCCATAAAGATCAAGGGAAAAACAGCCCAGGTGACAGATCCACCCAATATTGAAAGAGAAATAGCAACCAAATATGGTAGACCAGTGGTGATGTTCTTTAGTGGCGCCCCTACTTTGCCCACAGAGAACAGTTTTTATGTCAATTGTAAACAACCCTCCCCCCCCCCTCCCAATAAATACACGTTTTGTGTGAAGAATTGCCCCCGTTACACTAAGGTGAGGTAAAATACTATGAAAATCTCAGCTGCAAAAAAAAAAAAAAAAAAGACAGCGCCCCCCTTAGCCTGGCGTCCGGGGTTAATTGCCCCCCTTCCACCCACCCCCGACCTCCCCTCGCGCAGCAACTGATGTAGACGTCTTCTTAACGGAAATTCCCAATGGAAATCCTGATAGAAGTGACAGTTGAGAGACTTCAGCAGAAATTCAGTTTGAAAGATGGCAACGTACACTAGACAGGGGCAAGGGTCATACAGGTAGAAAAAGAAAAGGCAAAGAAACTTACAACTTTCTTCTACATTCATGGCTTCTTAGTCAAATCATGGTACAGAAGGATGTATATACGACCGGAAATGTCACAAATGTGGAATAAAGGGGAATGACCTTAAATACTGTACACCAAGAGAGAAAGGAGCTCTAACGACATCCACAATAACAACAACAACTACAACACAGACCAGCAAACGGGAAAAAAACAACAAAAGGTTCCCACCAAAAGAAACAAAGAGGAGAGAACCAATCCAGGAAGAGAGGGAGAAAATATTACAATGCCAATGGAGGAAAACACAAACAATCAGTGGAAAGAAAGCATAGCAGAAAATTGCCAAATGCATCAGAGAAACAAGAGACCTACCTGTCCCCCGCTGCACTATCCCACAGAAAAGATTTGCCACAAGGGAGTGATCAAGCCTGAGACAAAAGAAACACGGCAAAAAAACGGGGGGGGGGGGGGAACCAAGAAAAAGAGGACAAATCAAGTAAAGAAAATGACTGAATCGGAAATTCTGGAATACTATAGACTCGACTACCAGAGCATAGACTTCACGGATGAGGAAGAAACAACATCACCACCACTACCACAAGTGGAGAGAACAAAATTAAAACCCTCTACAGTGACACCCAGCAAGGAAAACCGCATTACCGGAAGTTCAGAGACGAGTTATGAAACAAAATCAGAGAATCCAAAAGAATCCCACGGGAAAATTTCAGCTGGAGAAACACACAACCAAGAATACCACAGAATGGACTATACCGACGAGGAAAATACACCGCCACAAACAAAGTGTTCCAAAGTCCAGTGGGAAAGAGAGAAATGCAATTTTGTTGAAACACTAGCCATCCAATTGAAATAAGCTGCTCATTGATATGTATAAAATTTAAAACGGCGCAATTCCGAAACAGTTTCCGAACATTTCGAGCTAAACAAGCTGATCGCCAGTTGAAGAAACAATTTACATCTACAAAACAAACACTAAACACAAAGGCCAAGAAGTATTCTTGACTACTACATGTTTAAATGACGGGGAAATAAACAAAGGATAAACAATAGAAGAAAGAACACAAGATTTTTTTTTTTTTAAAAACCGTCTAAAAAGGGTAAACTACATATCAATGTTATGCTGCCATCAGCCTAACAATGTTCTGTAAAAACATTCAAAGAAGTGTTTATCGTGCGTATCACGCAGAGGACCAAAGTGTTTTGACCTAATTTAAGACTTAGAACATAGGACTGACACAATGCGCGGCGATAAATCAACGCCATCATCAAAATGCACAAAGGAAATTATATCCCGGTAAAGTTATGCATAGAGGAACTAAGAAAGTATATCACGAGAATGGTATAGCGGGATAATGTACAAGAGCTCAAATATTAATAATATTAATAATAATAATAATGATAATAATAGCAATAATAATAATAAGAAGAAGAATACCAATAATACATGTAAAGAGTTACGGAATATTTACTTGGGTAAATATTAGCGCAAAAAATGAGTACGTCTGATAAACTGATGACTGGCTGTAGTTTTGATAAGACTGCAATAGGATGATTACACTTTTGATTACACTTTTTCATTGAGGTCGAAATCCCCATGAGTCTTTTTTTTACCGCACGCCACCATGCCCTACTCTGTAAAGTTGGAATTATAATGATAGCAACACGATTTAAGCATGTTTTCTTTTATATTTCATTTGTACACTCTCGAAACGAGAGCAGTCAAAATTACCAAGGCTCGTTAGTGAGCCCGGTCAAAGGTCTTTTTTTAGGTCGAATATATAAACCTTTAAAATGTTTCTTATAATTTAAAAAAGCATTTGTATTTGAACTTGCACGAACAATTTTCCAAAGTTTTTACATTTCCTTTCAAGCAAAGGAAAACATTTCCTACTTACATTAGAATAGCAATAAAATTACATTTTATACGCAATAGTGTCGAATCATATTTTTCATGAATTTATTTAACAAGACGCGCGGAAAATGTGGAACACGAGCTTCCGGCATCAAAGGTCATATCTTTTTCTTCCCGTTTTTTTTTTGTCTACGGCATATCATCATCACTCCTCTTCGTTCCCTCTGGAACATAGGGCCTTCACTGCAGCTCTCCATTTGTCACGGTCTTAGGCTCACAGTTTTGCCTCCCTCCAGAACATGTCAATGGTCTTAAGTTCTGTGTCCAGTGTTCTTCGCCAAATCATGACTGGTCGTCCTCTTCTGCGTTTGCATTGAAGGTTCCAATCCAGGGCACGGCGAGCGATGTTGGGCTGGTCTCTCTGCAGGGTATGTCCAAGCCATCTCCACTTGCGTTCCTAAATGGTGTCAGATATGGGTTTCTGTGGCGTTCTCAGCCGTAACTCCTGGTTGTGGATTCGGTCTGGCCATCTGTCAGAGACAAGTATTGATGAAGACCTGCAGCTTATGTTCCAAGTTCTTTGTGTGTCTCCAGGTCTCTGCCCCATAGAGCAGCACTGATTTGACGTTGGAGCTGAACAGTCTAAACTTTGTTTTCAGGTGGATGTTATCATTCCTCCAGACTGGTCTGAGAGTAGTAAAGGCATGGCGTGCCTTGGCAATCCTGGTCTTGACGTCCTCATCTGTTCCTCCTGACTTGTTCACAATGCTGCCAAGGTATGTGAACTTGTCAACATTCTCAATGGCTTGTCCCTCTAAGAGAATAGGTGCATCCTGGTTTGTATTGACTCGCAGTCATTTTGTCTTGTCGGCATTGCTCTCCTGGCCGGTAGTTCGGGCTACGGTATGTAGGCTGTCTATCTTTAATTGCATGTGCTGGAGTGTGTGTGACAGCAGTCCAATATCATCTGCAAAGTCCAGATCTTCCAGTTTTTGGGTCAATGTCTACTGTATTCCTCGTGACTGGTCCGTTGCGATCTTCATCACCCAGTCTATCACTAGTGAGAAGATCATTAGTGAAAGTAAGCATCCAGGCCTGACGCCAGTGTCAACAGAGAAAGAAAGGGACAAGTCTGTGCTGTGTATGACATGACAGGTCTTTTCTTTGTAGAGGCACTAGATAATCCTGATAATCTTCTCTGGAAGGCCATAGTATCTCAGGATTTTCCAGATGGTGATTCTATCTACCATGTCAAATACTTTCCTCAAGTCAACACAATTTACATGCATTCTAGGGACTGTTCTATGATAATGCGGAGTGTTGCTATCTGGCCTGTACATGGCCTCCCAGCCCAAAATCCTGCTTGTTCTTCCCTCAGCCTGGAATCTACTGCAGACCTGGTCCTCTCCAAAATCAGCCTTGTAAGAATCTTGCTCGGTAGGGATAGGACCTGAATACCTCTCCAGTTCTGGCAGTCGTTAAGGTCTTCTTTCTTGGGAATCTTGACAATGCAGCCCTTCCTCCACTCTTATGGCACATCTTCTTTATCCCATATTTCATGTAGAAGGTCAATCAAGGTGTCCGCTGTAACTGCGTCATCTACTTTTAAGTCTTTCTAGTGGGATGTTGTCCGGGCCAGGGATTTTACCACTATTGACTTTCCTGATTGCCTGTATGACCTGTTCCTTAGTTATGGGTCCTATGTTGATGTCCAGATCCTCTCCCTCTTCTATGATGGTTGGGTTTTCCACAGGTATGCTCCCTAAGCAAGCTGCTGAAATGTTCCTTCCACCTGTCGAACTGTTCTGCCGGTTTGCTCAGGATATTCCCATCCTTTCCACGCACAGGCATGTTTGAGTTGGTTTTCCTCCCTGATAATTGCCGTGTGATGTTGTAGAGGCTCCTCATGTCACTTATTTTAGCAGCTTTCTCCGCATCTGTGGCAAGTTTGTCTGCAAGTTCCCGCTTATCGTTCCTCGTTCACTTCTTGACTTCCTTATTCTTTGTCTTGTATTCCTGCTGAAGACGCTGTTTATGTGCTCTGGTCTTTGCCTGTACAAGTCTCTGCTTGATTTCTCATCTGTCTTCAGTCTTCTTGATTGCATCTTCTGACAGCCAACTCTTGAGCTTCCGTATTCTGAATCCCATCATCTCCTCACAGCTCGACGTGAATATGCTTCTAACTCGTTCCCACTTCTTTTCTATGGAGCCATTATCAAGGTCAGAAAGCGTCTGGAATCTGTTGGAGAGGGAAATAGTGAACTCCTGTTGTTTCTCAACAGTTGTGAGCCTGGAGGTGTCATATTGTGGGTGCTTCTGCAGTCTAGTCTTCTTTATGCTGCTGATTCTGGTCTTCTGTTTTGCCATCACCAGCGCATTGTCTGAGCCAACATCTGCTCCTCTACAGGCTCTCACATCCATCTGAGTCCTCCTCCATCTACGGGAGATAGCAAAGTGATCGATCTGATTCTCTGTTGCTGAATCTGGGGATTTTCATGTAACCTTGTGGATCCTACGATGGGGAAAAACTGTCCCGCCAATCATAAGGTCGTTCAGCCCACAGAAGTCAGCAAAGATCTATCCTTTGTCATTCATCTCTCCTAGGCCCTCGTTACCCATGATGAGTTCCCGTCCAATGTTGTCGCTGCCCACTTTTGCATTCATATCGCCCATCACAAGTGTGACATTCCTCTTAGGTACTCAGTCAAACACGCTCTGCAGTTTCTCATAACAATCCTCCTTGGCTTCTTGGTCTGCAAGGTTCGTTGGAGCGTAGCACTGCACAATGGGTATCTTTTGGAATTTTAACTGGAAGCGGGCTGTCAAAATCCTCTGGCTGACTGATTCCCACTCCATCAGGCTTCCTTTTGCTTTCTTGCTCAACATCAGTCCCACTCCATTCCTGTGGTCGTCGTCCTCGTTGGGCGGTCCTGAATAGAGGAGGAGATGTCCTGATGCCAAGGTGAATTGGCCTGATATTGTCCCTCGAACCTCACTCAGTCCTAATATTTCCAACCTGTATCTGTCCATCTCTTTGGCAACTTGTGCTGTTTTCATTGTCTCATAAAGTGTTCTCACATTCCATGTCCTAATCCTTGTAACAGCCTTGGTGGAGAGAAGAGTTGTCGGCAAGTCAGTTCCCTCTCGTGTTTGGCTGGTCTGTTTGATACGCTCTCCCCTGGGTCGTTTCCGTTGATCCAATGAATTTAATTTTCTGCGGTGTTGGTTTCTGTAACATGGCTTTTGTATGCGTTGGGGTGCCAGCCCCACGCACAACATTCCCCTTTTCCACCCGGTCTTGGGATAGGCGGAAGAGTTGTCTACGAAATAAGCCTCTTTTTTTTCCTTTCTTTGTGCATCCCATGAGGGATCAAGGGTGGAAGAACTTCTGTAACTCGCTATGTTATGAGTTTGCACTTGGTCTAATATTACTCGACGTTTCTGTTATTATATACGCTAGCTTTTAAATTTTAAAAACTGCCACGCTGTGTGCAACTTGACATCCCTCAACTAGTTGTCAATTTTGTGGACTTCCAGAAAGTGTTTGATAGTTTTCATAGACCCACCTTATGGAACATATGTATCAATGTGGGGCACCAGAAAAATCATCAAAGCCTTATACAATGACTCTAAATATACAGTTCACATAAACAACAGACTGTCAGAATGGTTCAATGTTGACACCGGGGTTAAAGAGGGATGCATCCTATCTCCTCTTCTGTTCGTAATACTGATAGACTGGATCAAGAAAAAGTGCACAACAGGGATACCATATGGAGTATCATGGATAGACAACAAGGTACTGGAGGACCAGGACTTTACAGACGATCTAGCACTATTAAGTACCACATATGAAGAGCTGCAAAGTAAAACAGACAATCTCAAATATTGGGCTGAGCAAATTGGGTTGAAGATCAGTGCAACAAAGACGAAGGTACTTGAAACACAGAAGTCTGACTCGATGATCAAAATGGAGGGTAATTCAATAGAAAAGGTCCACAACTTCACCTACCTGGGGAGCGTGGTGACAAGAGATGGGGATCTTACGGCAGAGATACAAACCAGGATTGCCAAAGCTGCAGCTTCATTCGACAAAATTGGACATCATATGGAAATCAAAAATTCTGAGCCTGTCATTGAAAATGAAGATCTTTATCTCAAATGTTACCACAATATTGATGTATGCATCGGAAAGCTGGAGGTGCACACGAACAATAGAAAATAAACTGAACTCTTTTGAGAACAAAAACCTCAGAAAGATACGATGAACACATTGGAAAGAATACAAAAGTAACAACGAAAAAAAAAATATTATCTCGACAATCATCCGAAAGAAGAGATGGACATGCCTGAGCCATGTGCTGAGAATGGCACCAGAGAGACTATCCAAAACAGCACTTAAATTGAACCCACCTGGTAGGAGGAAAAGGGGAAGACCAAAATAAGCCCTTAAAAGAACACTCTTAAGAGAGGGGAAAACTGTATGTCTTGAAACACTAGATGACCTGACTGCTGTGGCCCAGAACAGAGAAAGATGACGTGTGATGGTTTCCGCCCTATGTGACGCACTTGGCGCAAAAGGATAGAATGATTACCGCACGCCAACATGCCCTAGTCTGTAAAGTTTTGATTATAATGATAGCAACACGATTTAGGCATGTTTTCTTTTATATTTCATGGTGCACTCTGGAAACGAGAGCAGTCAAAATTACCAAGGCTCGTAAGTGGTTACTTTTTGTGTGCATCTTTTCATATACACGGTGAAAAAAACCTTGTTTTTGGTTGGGCAGAGCCCCGATTTAAGTTCTGAAGGTTTTTTTTTTCTCCCCAGAATCCCTAATACATGAGTCCACCTACTTACCGAGATGGACTCAGATATCAAGAACTCTGAGTGACTTCCAGACGAGAATCATCCATCAGGAAGCCATCCTGTAAAGAGGACAGCTTCCTGACTAGGCGCAAAAGGATAGAATGATTACCGCACGCTAACATGCCCGAGTCTGTAAAGTTGGAATTATAATGATAGCAACAGGATTTAAGCATGTTTTCTTTTATATTTCATTTGTACACTCTCGAAACGAGAGCAGTCAAAATTACCAAGGCTCGTTAGTGAGCCCGGTCAAAGGTCTTTTTTTAGGTCGAATATATAAACCTTTAAAATGTTTCTTATAATTTAAAAAAGCATTTGTATTTGAACTTGCACGAACAATTTTCCAAAGTTTTTACATTTCCTTTCAAGCAAAGGAAAACATTTCCTACTTACATTAGAATAGCAATAAAATTACATTTTATACGCAATATTGATGATTTACATGTAAATACTTGAAAAAACTGGAACAAATACATCTATATATTTGACGCATTTCATAATACTGGGGACAAATTATCTCCCTTGAAATTCTACCTCCCTTGTTTGGTGAAAAGCGAGAAGCCTATGTCTTTAAAAAATATATCACCGGCGGTGGCATATCAGCTAGACTTCAAACATTCAAATCTTCGTGTGAAAAGTGTCGAATCATATTTTTCATGAATTTATTTAACAAGACGCGCGGAAAATGTGGAACACGAGCTTCCGGCATCAAAGGTCATATCTTTTTCTTCCCGTTTTATTTTTGTCTACGGCATATCATCATCACTCCTCTTCGTTCCCTCTGGAACATAGGGCCTTCACTGCAGCTCTCCATTTGTCACGGTCTTAGGCTCACAGTTTTGCCTCCCTCCAGAACATGTCAATGGTCTTAAGTTCTGTGTCCAGTGTTCTTCGCCAAATCATGACTGGTCGTCCTCTTCTGCGTTTGCATTGAAGGTTCCAATCCAGGGCACGGCGAGCGATGTTGGGCTGGTCTCTCTGCAGGGTATGTCCAAGCCATCTCCACTTGCGTTCCTAAATGGTGTCAGATATGGGTTTCTGTGGCGTTCTCAGCCGTAACTCCTGGTTGTGGATTCGGTCTGGCCATCTGTCAGAGACAAGTATTGATGAAGACCTGCAGCTTATGTTCCAAGTTCTTTGTGTGTCTCCAGGTCTCTGCCCCATAGAGCAGCACTGATTTGACGTTGGAGCTGAACAGTCTAAACTTTGTTTTCAGGTGGATGTTATCATTCCTCCAGACTGGTCTGAGAGTAGTAAAGGCATGGCGTGCCTTGGCAATCCTGGTCTTGACGTCCTCATCTGTTCCTCCTGACTTGTTCACAATGCTGCCAAGGTATGTGAACTTGTCAACATTCTCAATGGCTTGTCCCTCTAAGAGAATAGGTGCATCCTGGTTTGTATTGACTCGCAGTCATTTTGTCTTGTCGGCATTGCTCTCCTGGCCGGTAGTTCGGGCTACGGTATGTAGGCTGTCTATCTTTAATTGCATGTGCTGGAGTGTGTGTGACAGCAGTCCAATATCATCTGCAAAGTCCAGATCTTCCAGTTTTTGGGTCAATGTCTACTGTATTCCTCGTGACTGGTCCGTTGCGATCTTCATCACCCAGTCTATCACTAGTGAGAAGATCATTAGTGAAAGTAAGCATCCAGGCCTGACGCCAGTGTCAACAGAGAAAGAAAGGGACAAGTCTGTGCTGTGTATGACATGACAGGTCTTTTCTTTGTAGAGGCACTAGATAATCCTGATAATCTTCTCTGGAAGGCCATAGTATCTCAGGATTTTCCAGATGGTGATTCTATCTACCATGTCAAATACTTTCCTCAAGTCAACACAATTTACATGCATTCTAGGGACTGTTCTATGATAATGCGGAGTGTTGCTATCTGGCCTGTACATGGCCTCCCAGCCCAAAATCCTGCTTGTTCTTCCCTCAGCCTGGAATCTACTGCAGACCTGGTCCTCTCCAAAATCAGCCTTGTAAGAATCTTGCTCGGTAGGGATAGGACCTGAATACCTCTCCAGTTCTGGCAGTCGTTAAGGTCTTCTTTCTTGGGAATCTTGACAATGCAGCCCTTCCTCCACTCTTATGGCACATCTTCTTTATCCCATATTTCATGTAGAAGGTCAATCAAGGTGTCCGCTGTAACTGCGTCATCTACTTTTAAGTCTTTCTAGTGGGATGTTGTCCGGGCCAGGGATTTTACCACTATTGACTTTCCTGATTGCCTGTATGACCTGTTCCTTAGTTATGGGTCCTATGTTGATGTCCAGATCCTCTCCCTCTTCTATGATGGTTGGGTTTTCCACAGGTATGCTCCCTAAGCAAGCTGCTGAAATGTTCCTTCCACCTGTCGAACTGTTCTGCCGGTTTGCTCAGGATATTCCCATCCTTTCCACGCACAGGCATGTTTGAGTTGGTTTTCCTCCCTGATAATTGCCGTGTGATGTTGTAGAGGCTCCTCATGTCACTTATTTTAGCAGCTTTCTCCGCATCTGTGGCAAGTTTGTCTGCAAGTTCCCGCTTATCGTTCCTCGTTCACTTCTTGACTTCCTTATTCTTTGTCTTGTATTCCTGCTGAAGACGCTGTTTATGTGCTCTGGTCTTTGCCTGTACAAGTCTCTGCTTGATTTCTCATCTGTCTTCAGTCTTCTTGATTGCATCTTCTGACAGCCAACTCTTGAGCTTCCGTATTCTGAATCCCATCATCTCCTCACAGCTCGACGTGAATATGCTTCTAACTCGTTCCCACTTCTTTTCTATGGAGCCATTATCAAGGTCAGAAAGAGTCTGGAATCTGTTGGAGAGGGAAATAGTGAACTCCTGTTGTTTCTCAACAGTTGTGAGCCTGGAGGTGTCATATTGTGGGTGCTTCTGCAGTCTAGTCTTCTTTATGCTGCTGATTCTGGTCTTCTGTTTTGCCATCACCAGCGCATTGTCTGAGCCAACATCTGCTCCTCTACAGGCTCTCACATCCATCTGAGTCCTCCTCCATCTACGGGAGATAGCAAAGTGATCGATCTGATTCTCTGTTGCTGAATCTGGGGATTTTCATGTAACCTTGTGGATCCTACGATGGGGAAAAACTGTCCCGCCAATCATAAGGTCGTTCAGCCCACAGAAGTCAGCAAAGATCTATCCTTTGTCATTCATCTCTCCTAGGCCCTCGTTACCCATGATGAGTTCCCGTCCAATGTTGTCGCTGCCCACTTTTGCATTCATATCGCCCATCACAAGTGTGACATTCCTCTTAGGTACTCAGTCAAACACGCTCTGCAGTTTCTCATAACAATCCTCCTTGGCTTCTTGGTCTGCAAGGTTCGTTGGAGCGTAGCACTGCACAATAGGTATCTTTTGGAATTTTAACTGGAAGCGGGCTGTCAAAATCCTCTGGCTGACTGATTCCCACTCCATCAGGCTTCCTTTTGCTTTCTTGCTCAACATCAGTCCCACTCCATTCCTGTGGTCGTCGTCCTCGTTGGGCGGTCCTGAATAGAGGAGGAGATGTCCTGATGCCAAGGTGAATTGGCCTGATATTGTCCCTCGAACCTCACTCAGTCCTAATATTTCCAACCTGTATCTGTCCATCTCTTTGGCAACTTGTGCTGTTTTCATTGTCTCATAAAGTGTTCTCACATTCCATGTCCTAATCCTTGTAACAGCCTTGGTGGAGAGAAGAGTTGTCGGCAAGTCAGTTCCCTCTCGTGTTTGGCTGGTCTGTTTGATACGCTCTCCCCTGGGTCGTTTCCGTTGATCCAATGAATTTAATTTTCTGCGGTGTTGGTTTCTGTAACATGGCTTTTGTATGCGTTGGGGTGCCAGCCCCACGCACAACATTCCCCTTTTCCACCCGGTCTTGGGATAGGCGGAAGAGTTGTCTACGAAATAAGCCTCTTTTTTTTCCTTTCTTTGTGCATCCCATGAGGGATCAAGGGTGGAAGAACTTCTGTAACTCGCTATGTTATGAGTTTGCACTTGGTCTAATATTACTCGACGTTTCTGTTATTATATACGCTAGCTTTTAAATTTTAAAAACTGCCACGCTGTGTGCAACTTGACATCCCTCAACTAGTTGTCAATTTTGTGGACTTCCAGAAAGTGTTTGATAGTTTTCATAGACCCACCTTATGGAACATATGTATCAATGTGGGGCACCAGAAAAAATCATCAAAGCCTTATACAATGACTCTAAATATACAGTTCACATAAACAACAGACTGTCAGAATGGTTCAATGTTGACACCGGGGTTAAAGAGGGATGCATCCTATCTCCTCTTCTGTTCGTAATACTGATAGACTGGATCAAGAAAAAGTGCACAACAGGGATACCATATGGAGTATCATGGATAGACAACAAGGTACTGGAGGACCAGGACTTTACAGACGATCTAGCACTATTAAGTACCACATATGAAGAGCTGCAAAGTAAAACAGACAATCTCAAATATTGGGCTGAGCAAATTGGGTTGAAGATCAGTGCAACAAAGACGAAGGTACTTGAAACACAGAAGTCTGACTCGATGATCAAAATGGAGGGTAATTCAATAGAAAAGGTCCACAACTTCACCTACCTGGGGAGCGTGGTGACAAGAGATGGGGATCTTACGGCAGAGATACAAACCAGGATTGCCAAAGCTGCAGCTTCATTCGACAAAATTGGACATCATATGGAAATCAAAAATTCTGAGCCTGTCATTGAAAATGAAGATCTTTATCTCAAATGTTACCACAATATTGATGTATGCATCGGAAAGCTGGAGGTGCACACGAACAATAGAAAATAAACTGAACTCTTTTGAGAACAAAAACCTCAGAAAGATACGATGAACACATTGGAAAGAATACAAAAGTAACAACGAAAAAAAAAATATTATCTCGACAATCATCCGAAAGAAGAGATGGACATGCCTGAGCCATGTGCTGAGAATGGCACCAGAGAGACTATCCAAAACAGCACTTAAATTGAACCCACCTGGTAGGAGGAAAAGGGGAAGACCAAAATAAGCCCTTAAAAGAACACTCTTAAGAGAGGGGAAAACTGTATGTCTTGAAACACTAGATGACCTGACTGCTGTGGCCCAGAACAGAGAAAGATGACGTGTGATGGTTTCCGCCCTATGTGACGCACTTGGCGCAAAAGGATAGAATGATTACCGCACGCCAACATGCCCTAGTCTGTAAAGTTTTGATTATAATGATAGCAACACGATTTAGGCATGTTTTCTTTTATATTTCATGGTGCACTCTGGAAACGAGAGCAGTCAAAATTACCAAGGCTCGTAAGTGGTTACTTTTTGTGTGCATCTTTTCATATACACGGTGAAAAAAACCTTGTTTTTGGTTGGGCAGAGCCCGATTTAAGTTCTGAAGGTTTTTTTTTTCTCCCCAGAATCCCTAATACATGAGTCCACCTACTTACCGAGATGGACTCAGATATCAAGAACTCTGAGTGACTTCCAGACGAGAATCATCCATCAGGAAGCCATCCTGTAAAGAGGACAGCTTCCTGACTAGGCGCAAAAGGATAGAATGATTACCGCACGCTAACATGCCCGAGTCTGTAAAGTTGGAATTATAATGATAGCAACAGGATTTAAGCATGTTTTCTTTTATATTTCATTTGTACACTCTCGAAACGAGAGCAGTCAAAATTACCAAGGCTCGTTAGTGAGCCCGGTCAAAGGTCTTTTTTTAGGTCGAATATATAAACCTTTAAAATGTTTCTTATAATTTAAAAAAGCATTTGTATTTGAACTTGCACGAACAATTTTCCAAAGTTTTTACATTTCCTTTCAAGCAAAGGAAAACATTTCCTACTTACATTAGAATAGCAATAAAATTACATTTTATACGCAATATTGATGATTTACATGTAAATACTTGAAAAAACTGGAACAAATACATCTATATATTTGACGCATTTCATAATACTGGGGACAAATTATCTCCCTTGAAATTCTACCTCCCTTGTTTGGTGAAAAGCGAGAAGCCTATGTCTTTAAAAAATATATCACCGGCGGTGGCATATCAGCTAGACTTCAAACATTCAAATCTTCGTGTGAAAAGTGTCGAATCATATTTTTCATGAATTTATTTAACAAGACGCGCGGAAAATGTGGAACACGAGCTTCCGGCATCAAAGGTCATATCTTTTTCTTCCCGTTTTATTTTTGTCTACGGCATATCATCATCACTCCTCTTCGTTCCCTCTGGAACATAGGGCCTTCACTGCAGCTCTCCATTTGTCACGGTCTTAGGCTCACAGTTTTGCCTCCCTCCAGAACATGTCAATGGTCTTAAGTTCTGTGTCCAGTGTTCTTCGCCAAATCATGACTGGTCGTCCTCTTCTGCGTTTGCATTGAAGGTTCCAATCCAGGGCACGGCGAGCGATGTTGGGCTGGTCTCTCTGCAGGGTATGTCCAAGCCATCTCCACTTGCGTTCCTAAATGGTGTCAGATATGGGTTTCTGTGGCGTTCTCAGCCGTAACTCCTGGTTGTGGATTCGGTCTGGCCATCTGTCAGAGACAAGTATTGATGAAGACCTGCAGCTTATGTTCCAAGTTCTTTGTGTGTCTCCAGGTCTCTGCCCCATAGAGCAGCACTGATTTGACGTTGGAGCTGAACAGTCTAAACTTTGTTTTCAGGTGGATGTTATCATTCCTCCAGACTGGTCTGAGAGTAGTAAAGGCATGGCGTGCCTTGGCAATCCTGGTCTTGACGTCCTCATCTGTTCCTCCTGACTTGTTCACAATGCTGCCAAGGTATGTGAACTTGTCAACATTCTCAATGGCTTGTCCCTCTAAGAGAATAGGTGCATCCTGGTTTGTATTGACTCGCAGTCATTTTGTCTTGTCGGCATTGCTCTCCTGGCCGGTAGTTCGGGCTACGGTATGTAGGCTGTCTATCTTTAATTGCATGTGCTGGAGTGTGTGTGACAGCAGTCCAATATCATCTGCAAAGTCCAGATCTTCCAGTTTTTGGGTCAATGTCTACTGTATTCCTCGTGACTGGTCCGTTGCGATCTTCATCACCCAGTCTATCACTAGTGAGAAGATCATTAGTGAAAGTAAGCATCCAGGCCTGACGCCAGTGTCAACAGAGAAAGAAAGGGACAAGTCTGTGCTGTGTATGACATGACAGGTCTTTTCTTTGTAGAGGCACTAGATAATCCTGATAATCTTCTCTGGAAGGCCATAGTATCTCAGGATTTTCCAGATGGTGATTCTATCTACCATGTCAAATACTTTCCTCAAGTCAACACAATTTACATGCATTCTAGGGACTGTTCTATGATAATGCGGAGTGTTGCTATCTGGCCTGTACATGGCCTCCCAGCCCAAAATCCTGCTTGTTCTTCCCTCAGCCTGGAATCTACTGCAGACCTGGTCCTCTCCAAAATCAGCCTTGTAAGAATCTTGCTCGGTAGGGATAGGACCTGAATACCTCTCCAGTTCTGGCAGTCGTTAAGGTCTTCTTTCTTGGGAATCTTGACAATGCAGCCCTTCCTCCACTCTTATGGCACATCTTCTTTATCCCATATTTCATGTAGAAGGTCAATCAAGGTGTCCGCTGTAACTGCGTCATCTACTTTTAAGTCTTTCTAGTGGGATGTTGTCCGGGCCAGGGATTTTACCACTATTGACTTTCCTGATTGCCTGTATGACCTGTTCCTTAGTTATGGGTCCTATGTTGATGTCCAGATCCTCTCCCTCTTCTATGATGGTTGGGTTTTCCACAGGTATGCTCCCTAAGCAAGCTGCTGAAATGTTCCTTCCACCTGTCGAACTGTTCTGCCGGTTTGCTCAGGATATTCCCATCCTTTCCACGCACAGGCATGTTTGAGTTGGTTTTCCTCCCTGATAATTGCCGTGTGATGTTGTAGAGGCTCCTCATGTCACTTATTTTAGCAGCTTTCTCCGCATCTGTGGCAAGTTTGTCTGCAAGTTCCCGCTTATCGTTCCTCGTTCACTTCTTGACTTCCTTATTCTTTGTCTTGTATTCCTGCTGAAGACGCTGTTTATGTGCTCTGGTCTTTGCCTGTACAAGTCTCTGCTTGATTTCTCATCTGTCTTCAGTCTTCTTGATTGCATCTTCTGACAGCCAACTCTTGAGCTTCCGTATTCTGAATCCCATCATCTCCTCACAGCTCGACGTGAATATGCTTCTAACTCGTTCCCACTTCTTTTCTATGGAGCCATTATCAAGGTCAGAAAGAGTCTGGAATCTGTTGGAGAGGGAAATAGTGAACTCCTGTTGTTTCTCAACAGTTGTGAGCCTGGAGGTGTCATATTGTGGGTGCTTCTGCAGTCTAGTCTTCTTTATGCTGCTGATTCTGGTCTTCTGTTTTGCCATCACCAGCGCATTGTCTGAGCCAACATCTGCTCCTCTACAGGCTCTCACATCCATCTGAGTCCTCCTCCATCTACGGGAGATAGCAAAGTGATCGATCTGATTCTCTGTTGCTGAATCTGGGGATTTTCATGTAACCTTGTGGATCCTACGATGGGGAAAAACTGTCCCGCCAATCATAAGGTCGTTCAGCCCACAGAAGTCAGCAAAGATCTATCCTTTGTCATTCATCTCTCCTAGGCCCTCGTTACCCATGATGAGTTCCCGTCCAATGTTGTCGCTGCCCACTTTTGCATTCATATCGCCCATCACAAGTGTGACATTCCTCTTAGGTACTCAGTCAAACACGCTCTGCAGTTTCTCATAACAATCCTCCTTGGCTTCTTGGTCTGCAAGGTTCGTTGGAGCGTAGCACTGCACAATAGGTATCTTTTGGAATTTTAACTGGAAGCGGGCTGTCAAAATCCTCTGGCTGACTGATTCCCACTCCATCAGGCTTCCTTTTGCTTTCTTGCTCAACATCAGTCCCACTCCATTCCTGTGGTCGTCGTCCTCGTTGGGCGGTCCTGAATAGAGGAGGAGATGTCCTGATGCCAAGGTGAATTGGCCTGATATTGTCCCTCGAACCTCACTCAGTCCTAATATTTCCAACCTGTATCTGTCCATCTCTTTGGCAACTTGTGCTGTTTTCATTGTCTCATAAAGTGTTCTCACATTCCATGTCCTAATCCTTGTAACAGCCTTGGTGGAGAGAAGAGTTGTCGGCAAGTCAGTTCCCTCTCGTGTTTGGCTGGTCTGTTTGATACGCTCTCCCCTGGGTCGTTTCCGTTGATCCAATGAATTTAATTTTCTGCGGTGTTGGTTTCTGTAACATGGCTTTTGTATGCGTTGGGGTGCCAGCCCCACGCACAACATTCCCCTTTTTCCACCCGGTCTTGGGATAGGCGGAAGAGTTGTCTACGAAATAAGCCTCTTTTTTTTCCTTTCTTTGTGCATCCCATGAGGGATCAAGGGTGGAAGAACTTCTGTAACTCGCTATGTTATGAGTTTGCACTTGGTCTAATATTACTCGACGTTTCTGTTATTATATACGCTAGCTTTTAAATTTTAAAAACTGCCACGCTGTGTGCAACTTGACATCCCTCAACTAGTTGTCAATTTTGTGGACTTCCAGAAAGTGTTTGATAGTTTTCATAGACCCACCTTATGGAACATATGTATCAATGTGGGGCACCAGAAAAAATCATCAAAGCCTTATACAATGACTCTAAATATACAGTTCACATAAACAACAGACTGTCAGAATGGTTCAATGTTGACACCGGGGTTAAAGAGGGATGCATCCTATCTCCTCTTCTGTTCGTAATACTGATAGACTGGATCAAGAAAAAGTGCACAACAGGGATACCATATGGAGTATCATGGATAGACAACAAGGTACTGGAGGACCAGGACTTTACAGACGATCTAGCACTATTAAGTACCACATATGAAGAGCTGCAAAGTAAAACAGACAATCTCAAATATTGGGCTGAGCAAATTGGGTTGAAGATCAGTGCAACAAAGACGAAGGTACTTGAAACACAGAAGTCTGACTCGATGATCAAAATGGAGGGTAATTCAATAGAAAAGGTCCACAACTTCACCTACCTGGGGAGCGTGGTGACAAGAGATGGGGATCTTACGGCAGAGATACAAACCAGGATTGCCAAAGCTGCAGCTTCATTCGACAAAATTGGACATCATATGGAAATCAAAAATTCTGAGCCTGTCATTGAAAATGAAGATCTTTATCTCAAATGTTACCACAATATTGATGTATGCATCGGAAAGCTGGAGGTGCACACGAACAATAGAAAATAAACTGAACTCTTTTGAGAACAAAAACCTCAGAAAGATACGATGAACACATTGGAAAGAATACAAAAGTAACAACGAAAAAAAAAATATTATCTCGACAATCATCCGAAAGAAGAGATGGACATGCCTGAGCCATGTGCTGAGAATGGCACCAGAGAGACTATCCAAAACAGCACTTAAATTGAACCCACCTGGTAGGAGGAAAAGGGGGAAGACCAAAATAAGCCCTTAAAAGAACACTCTTAAGAGAGGGGAAAACTGTATGTCTTGAAACACTAGATGACCTGACTGCTGTGGCCCAGAACAGAGAAAGATGACGTGTGATGGTTTCCGCCCTATGTGACGCACTTGGCGCAAAAGGATAGAATGATTACCGCACGCCAACATGCCCTAGTCTGTAAAGTTTTGATTATAATGATAGCAACACGATTTAGGCATGTTTTCTTTTATATTTCATGGTGCACTCTGGAAACGAGAGCAGTCAAAATTACCAAGGCTCGTAAGTGGTTACTTTTTGTGTGCATCTTTTCATATACACGGTGAAAAAACCTTGTTTTTGGTTGGGCAGAGCCCGATTTAAGTTCTGAAGGTTTTTTTTTTCTCCCCAGAATCCCTAATACATGAGTCCACCTACTTACCGAGATGGACTCAGATATCAAGAACTCTGAGTGACTTCCAGACGAGAATCATCCATCAGGAAGCCATCCTGTAAAGAGGACAGCTTCCTGACTAGGCGCAAAAAGGATAGAATGATTACCGCACGCTAACATGCCCGAGTCTGTAAAGTTGGAATTATAATGATAGCAACAGGATTTAAGCATGTTTTCTTTTATATTTCATTTGTACACTCTCGAAACGAGAGCAGTCAAAATTACCAAGGCTCGTTAGTGAGCCCGGTCAAAGGTCTTTTTTTAGGTCGAATATATAAACCTTTAAAATGTTTCTTATAATTTAAAAAAGCATTTGTATTTGAACTTGCACGAACAATTTTCCAAAGTTTTTACATTTCCTTTCAAGCAAAGGAAAACATTTCCTACTTACATTAGAATAGCAATAAAATTACATTTTATACGCAATATTGATGATTTACATGTAAATACTTGAAAAAACTGGAACAAATACATCTATATATTTGACGCATTTCATAATACTGGGGACAAATTATCTCCCTTGAAATTCTACCTCCCTTGTTTGGTGAAAAGCGAGAAGCCTATGTCTTTAAAAAATATATCACCGGCGGTGGCATATCAGCTAGACTTCAAACATACAAATCTTCGTGTGAAAAGTGTCGAATCATATTTTTCATGAATTTATTTAACAAGACGCGCGGAAAATGTGGAACACGAGCTTCCGGCATCAAAGTCATATCTTTTTCTTCCCGTTTTATTTTTGTCTACGGCATATCATCATCACTCCTCTTCGTTCCCTCTGGAACATATGGCCTTCACTGCAGCTCTCCATTTGTCACGGTCTTAGGCTCACAGTTTTGCCTCCCTCCAGAACATGTCAATGGTCTTAAGTTCTGTGTCCAGTGTTCTTCGCCAAATCATGACTGGTCGTCCTCTTCTGCGTTTGCATTGAAGGTTCCAATCCAGGGCACGGCGAGCGATGTTGGGCTGGTCTCTCTGCAGGGTATGTCCAAGCCATCTCCACTTGCGTTCCTAAATGGTGTCAGATATGGGTTTCTGTGGCGTTCTCAGCCGTAACTCCTGGTTGTGGATTCGGTCTGGCCATCTGTCAGAGACAAGTATTGATGAAGACCTGCAGCTTATGTTCCAAGTTCTTTGTGTGTCTCCAGGTCTCTGCCCCATAGAGCAGCACTGATTTGACGTTGGAGCTGAACAGTCTAAACTTTGTTTTCAGGTGGATGTTATCATTCCTCCAGACTGGTCTGAGAGTAGTAAAGGCATGGCGTGCCTTGGCAATCCTGGTCTTGACGTCCTCATCTGTTCCTCCTGACTTGTTCACAATGCTGCCAAGGTATGTGAACTTGTCAACATTCTCAATGGCTTGTCCCTCTAAGAGAATAGGTGCATCCTGGTTTGTATTGACTCGCAGTCATTTTGTCTTGTCGGCATTGCTCTCCTGGCCGGTAGTTCGGGCTACGGTATGTAGGCTGTCTATCTTTAATTGCATGTGCTGGAGTGTGTGTGACAGCAGTCCAATATCATCTGCAAAGTCCAGATCTTCCAGTTTTTGGGTCAATGTCTACTGTATTCCTCGTGACTGGTCCGTTGCGATCTTCATCACCCAGTCTATCACTAGTGAGAAGATCATTAGTGAAAGTAAGCATCCAGGCCTGACGCCAGTGTCAACAGAGAAAGAAAGGGACAAGTCTGTGCTGTGTATGACATGACAGGTCTTTTCTTTGTAGAGGCACTAGATAATCCTGATAATCTTCTCTGGAAGGCCATAGTATCTCAGGATTTTCCAGATGGTGATTCTATCTACCATGTCAAATACTTTCCTCAAGTCAACACAATTTACATGCATTCTAGGGACTGTTCTATGATAATGCGGAGTGTTGCTATCTGGCCTGTACATGGCCTCCCAGCCCAAAATCCTGCTTGTTCTTCCCTCAGCCTGGAATCTACTGCAGACCTGGTCCTCTCCAAAATCAGCCTTGTAAGAATCTTGCTCGGTAGGGATAGGACCTGAATACCTCTCCAGTTCTGGCAGTCGTTAAGGTCTTCTTTCTTGGGAATCTTGACAATGCAGCCCTTCCTCCACTCTTATGGCACATCTTCTTTATCCCATATTTCATGTAGAAGGTCAATCAAGGTGTCCGCTGTAACTGCGTCATCTACTTTTAAGTCTTTCTAGTGGGATGTTGTCCGGGCCAGGGATTTTACCACTATTGACTTTCCTGATTGCCTGTATGACCTGTTCCTTAGTTATGGGTCCTATGTTGATGTCCAGATCCTCTCCCTCTTCTATGATGGTTGGGTTTTCCACAGGTATGCTCCCTAAGCAAGCTGCTGAAATGTTCCTTCCACCTGTCGAACTGTTCTGCCGGTTTGCTCAGGATATTCCCATCCTTTCCACGCACAGGCATGTTTGAGTTGGTTTTCCTCCCTGATAATTGCCGTGTGATGTTGTAGAGGCTCCTCATGTCACTTATTTTAGCAGCTTTCTCCGCATCTGTGGCAAGTTTGTCTGCAAGTTCCCGCTTATCGTTCCTCGTTCACTTCTTGACTTCCTTATTCTTTGTCTTGTATTCCTGCTGAAGACGCTGTTTATGTGCTCTGGTCTTTGCCTGTACAAGTCTCTGCTTGATTTCTCATCTGTCTTCAGTCTTCTTGATTGCATCTTCTGACAGCCAACTCTTGAGCTTCCGTATTCTGAATCCCATCATCTCCTCACAGCTCGACGTGAATATGCTTCTAACTCGTTCCCACTTCTTTTCTATGGAGCCATTATCAAGGTCAGAAAGAGTCTGGAATCTGTTGGAGAGGGAAATAGTGAACTCCTGTTGTTTCTCAACAGTTGTGAGCCTGGAGGTGTCATATTGTGGGTGCTTCTGCAGTCTAGTCTTCTTTATGCTGCTGATTCTGGTCTTCTGTTTTGCCATCACCAGCGCATTGTCTGAGCCAACATCTGCTCCTCTACAGGCTCTCACATCCATCTGAGTCCTCCTCCATCTACGGGAGATAGCAAAGTGATCGATCTGATTCTCTGTTGCTGAATCTGGGGATTTTCATGTAACCTTGTGGATCCTACGATGGGGAAAAACTGTCCCGCCAATCATAAGGTCGTTCAGCCCACAGAAGTCAGCAAAGATCTATCCTTTGTCATTCATCTCTCCTAGGCCCTCGTTACCCATGATGAGTTCCCGTCCAATGTTGTCGCTGCCCACTTTTGCATTCATATCGCCCATCACAAGTGTGACATTCCTCTTAGGTACTCAGTCAAACACGCTCTGCAGTTTCTCATAACAATCCTCCTTGGCTTCTTGGTCTGCAAGGTTCGTTGGAGCGTAGCACTGCACAATAGGTATCTTTTGGAATTTTAACTGGAAGCGGGCTGTCAAAATCCTCTGGCTGACTGATTCCCACTCCATCAGGCTTCCTTTTGCTTTCTTGCTCAACATCAGTCCCACTCCATTCCTGTGGTCGTCGTCCTCGTTGGGCGGTCCTGAATAGAGGAGGAGATGTCCTGATGCCAAGGTGAATTGGCCTGATATTGTCCCTCGAACCTCACTCAGTCCTAATATTTCCAACCTGTATCTGTCCATCTCTTTGGCAACTTGTGCTGTTTTCATTGTCTCATAAAGTGTTCTCACATTCCATGTCCTAATCCTTGTAACAGCCTTGGTGGAGAGAAGAGTTGTCGGCAAGTCAGTTCCCTCTCGTGTTTGGCTGGTCTGTTTGATACGCTCTCCCCTGGGTCGTTTCCGTTGATCCAATGAATTTAATTTTCTGCGGTGTTGGTTTCTGTAACATGGCTTTTGTATGCGTTGGGGTGCCAGCCCCACGCACAACATTCCCCTTTTCCACCCGGTCTTGGGATAGGCGGAAGAGTTGTCTACGAAATAAGCCTCTTTTTTTTCCTTTCTTTGTGCATCCCATGAGGGATCAAGGGTGGAAGAACTTCTGTAACTCGCTATGTTATGAGTTTGCACTTGGTCTAATATTACTCGACGTTTCTGTTATTATATACGCTAGCTTTTAAATTTTAAAAACTGCCACGCTGTGTGCAACTTGACATCCCTCAACTAGTTGTCAATTTTGTGGACTTCCAGAAAGTGTTTGATAGTTTTCATAGACCCACCTTATGGAACATATGTATCAATGTGGGGCACCAGAAAAATCATCAAAGCCTTATACAATGACTCTAAATATACAGTTCACATAAACAACAGACTGTCAGAATGGTTCAATGTTGACACCGGGGTTAAAGAGGGATGCATCCTATCTCCTCTTCTGTTCGTAATACTGATAGACTGGATCAAGAAAAAGTGCACAACAGGGATACCATATGGAGTATCATGGATAGACAACAAGGTACTGGAGGACCAGGACTTTACAGACGATCTAGCACTATTAAGTACCACATATGAAGAGCTGCAAAGTAAAACAGACAATCTCAAATATTGGGCTGAGCAAATTGGGTTGAAGATCAGTGCAACAAAGACGAAGGTACTTGAAACACAGAAGTCTGACTCGATGATCAAAATGGAGGGTAATTCAATAGAAAAGGTCCACAACTTCACCTACCTGGGGAGCGTGGTGACAAGAGATGGGGATCTTACGGCAGAGATACAAACCAGGATTGCCAAAGCTGCAGCTTCATTCGACAAAATTGGACATCATATGGAAATCAAAAATTCTGAGCCTGTCATTGAAAATGAAGATCTTTATCTCAAATGTTACCACAATATTGATGTATGCATCGGAAAGCTGGAGGTGCACACGAACAATAGAAAATAAACTGAACTCTTTTGAGAACAAAAACCTCAGAAAGATACGATGAACACATTGGAAAGAATACAAAAGTAACAACGAAAAAAAAAATATTATCTCGACAATCATCCGAAAGAAGAGATGGACATGCCTGAGCCATGTGCTGAGAATGGCACCAGAGAGACTATCCAAAACAGCACTTAAATTGAACCCACCTGGTAGGAGGAAAAGGGGAAGACCAAAATAAGCCCTTAAAAGAACACTCTTAAGAGAGGGGAAAACTGTATGTCTTGAAACACTAGATGACCTGACTGCTGTGGCCCAGAACAGAGAAAGATGACGTGTGATGGTTTCCGCCCTATGTGACGCACTTGGCGCAAAAGGATAGAATGATTACCGCACGCCAACATGCCCTAGTCTGTAAAGTTTTGATTATAATGATAGCAACACGATTTAGGCATGTTTTCTTTTATATTTCATGGTGCACTCTGGAAACGAGAGCAGTCAAAATTACCAAGGCTCGTAAGTGGTTACTTTTTGTGTGCATCTTTTCATATACACGGTGAAAAAAACCTTGTTTTTGGTTGGGCAGAGCCCGATTTAAGTTCTGAAGGTTTTTTTTTTCTCCCCAGAATCCCTAATACATGAGTCCACCTACTTACCGAGATGGACTCAGATATCAAGAACTCTGAGTGACTTCCAGACGAGAATCATCCATCAGGAAGCCATCCTGTAAAGAGGACAGCTTCCTGACTAGGCGCAAAAGGATAGAATGATTACCGCACGCTAACATGCCCGAGTCTGTAAAGTTGGAATTATAATGATAGCAACACGATTTAAGCATGTTTTCTTTTATATTTCATTTGTACACTCTCGTAACGAGAGATGTCAAAATTACCAAGGCTCGTTAGTGAGCCCGGTCAAAGGTCTTTTTTTAGGTCGAATATACAACCCTTTAAAATGTTTCTTATAATTTAAAAAAGCATTTGTATTTGAACTTGCACGAACAATTTTCCAAAGTTTTTAAATTTCCTTTGAAGCAAAGGAAAACGTTTCCTACTTACGTTAGAATGGCAATAATGTTATACATGTTTAAAGAACTGATTATTTTCCTGTAAATGTTTAAAATTTGGAACAAATACATGTATATTTTATGCATTTTATAATACTGAAATACAATTTTAACTCCCTTGAAATTTTACCTCCCTTGTTTAGTGAAAAGCGAGAAGCCTACGTCTTTTTAAAATATATCACCACCCGGTGGCATATCAGCTAGACTTCAAATATTCGAATCTTCATGTATAAAGTCTCGAATCATATTTTTCATGAATTTATTTAACAAGACCAGCGGAAAATGTGGAACATGAGCTTCCGGGTTTCAAGGTCATATCTTTTTCCTCCCGTTTTATTGTTGTTTATTGCATAAGCCTTTCTTTTTTTTTTTTACATTTCATGAGGATGAAGGGTGGAAGAACTTATGTAATTCCCTGTATTTTGAGTTTGCACTTGGTCTTATGTTACTCGACACTTCTTTTATTATATATCCTAGCTTTTACTTTTTAAAATTTCTCACTGTGTAAAGCTGTCACTGTGTAAATCTGTCACTGTAAAGCTGTCACTGTGTAAATCTGTCACTGTGTAAATCTGTCACTGTGTAAAGCTGATATTTTTCGCAAGAAGGACTTCTGTATAGATATCAAACCCTCTGGAAACAACTGGCACAAGTTTCCTTTTAAAAAGAACTAGTCTTGCAGTTAGAATAAAAAAAGGTCGGTAATTTGCAAATTTGAATGGGGAAAATGACGATACAGAAAGTTAAATCATTACCAAAATAAACAAGTTTTAAACATTTACACAGTAAAAGCACACTTCAAAATTTTTAAACAAAGTTATATTTACAAGGCATGCATTTTATTCTAATTTATTTGAAAATAAATGCTGCAATTTATTTTGAATTCTGCATCTGCTAACTTCAGTACCTAGTAGGTACATAATAGATTAGCGCGAACTTGTGAACAGAATAGAACAGAACTTTATTCATGTCTAACAGTAGATATATGAGATCAAATGCAACTTATTAATCATGTTGATATAGTGGATAAATAAAGACAGAAAGAGAAGGGTAGAAATGGATATATTCCAAAAAGTATTTTGGATATACATGACAAACTGGAATAAAAAGGTAACAGGCGTAACTATTTCGAGTTTACATGGGGAATCTCAATGCTTGAAATTATCAGTTCTATAAATTTGCTTAATCTTAAAAGTACGTTAACGTTTGTGTTACTTAGCAACTCCTTAAATTTATATGCATTAACATTTTTCAGATACTTCTTTTTTTCAGCAAAATATTGACAATAAACAAGATAGTAAAATTCATCACGTAATCTTATGAGGCACACAATTTACATTTTCTTTCTGACATATCCAAATTTCGCCGCCTTACATTTTCAATGGTAACCTATAATTCGTTGTGCGGAACTTTCTAAAAAAAATTATTCTATATTTTTTGCCATATGTCTTAAAAAGGGTTGAAATTAAAAGATTTTTTAACAAATATTTGAGAAGTTCTACTTTTAGCGAAATTAAAAGTACTAGAATGCCAAGTTTGTATATATTAATCGCTCAGTTTCATTGTGGATATTTTCTTTAGCCAATCAACAGAGAGGTATGATTGAGATAACCATAAATTATTCAGATGCAAATTGCAAAATTTGTTTGATAACGGAAAGCCATTTAAAATGGCATATACCAGCCGCAGCTCCATGTAACATATTGTCATATATACATTTTAAAATTTGTCTCATTTTTCGAATAACATGTCTAGCCCAAAACATACCAGCTCTAATTTTAATTTTAAAAAATACTCAAGAAAACTTACCGTTCTCTCAATACAACACATTTTGTGCGGTACATTTTGTTTTAAAAAATACAACTTTTTCGTAAGAAATCAGTGTGTATATTTTCCATACAAGTAATATTACTAAATTCCCAGATTTTGTATCCATATTGCAAAACAGTATTATATAAATGTTTAAACGTAATTCCAATGGTGAGGACAAATTTCTTATTCTTTTGTATACGACAAACAAGCCTTTTCTGGTTGGTTATTAGTCACATAAAATGAAACCCTGTGTTTCAAAAGATATCCTAAATATAAGTACTATTTCGAATGATGTGTCACCAAATATAAAAGAGAAACGGTTAAATTTCATTCAACCAAATATTAGTTTGTTTGTCTTTTAAAAATTAACTGTTAAACTATATAATTCAGTAAAACATTTCTGAAGGACCCTTTCGTTATCTGCAAGAATAACATAATTAGCAGCATCAAGTATAACAAGTATCTTCAAGTACAGCATACATTCTTTTTTCCTGATGTTCAAAATTGCCACCATTACAATCTTTTGCCAGTAAAATGTCTTCTAAATCATTAAGAAACAATGAAAATAAAACGGATGAAAGATTTTTTACCATGCCTTCTTCAACACTAAGCAAATAAATTAGAAAATTCCTTAATGATATTAACACGTGACATAATTTTACTATATATATTCCTAATTACATTCAGCGATTTACCATTACGATTATTTAAGACCATTAAGTTCTTTCCAAAGTTTATATCTCCATACAGCAGTGGTCCCCAACGCGGTGCCCGCGGGCGCCATGGCGCCCGCCAAGGTATTTTGTGTGGTTATAAATAAAAGGTTATAATAAATAATAATATTTAAAAATGGGTCAAGTTAATTGATTGGTGCCCGCCACTTTCTCATAAACTCACAAATGCGCCCTTTGACACATAAAGGTTGGGGACTCCTGCCATACAGTGTTGAATGCCTTTTCGAAATCGACAAACGCACAAAATAAATTCCATTTTTCTTGTTTTTAACATTTCTACAAGGGCGTGAAGAGAAAATATATTAGCTAAAGTGGAGTATCCTGTTGTAAAACTAGACCGACTTTCCTTTAAAATACAGTCGTCTCTAAATAGTCCGAAATCTTGCGTTAAAAAAAGAGGTAAAAACAATTTTCCATAACAAACTCAATATTTTAATAGGTCGATAGTGCCAGAAAAGATTTGTAGCACCTTTATTTTTATATATTGACTATACTGATCCTATAATCCAAGACTCTTGGATAATCTCATGTTCTAAAACTAGATTTGAAAATGAAGTATATAAATGTGTCGTGGCTCCACAACGGTCTACAGTCATACCGGTAGATATGGCGGATTATGCACGGAAAGTCTTTGTCTCCTGTGCACAGCTGGTTGCTGACTAATGAAATGTCACCTCGTGCCAACAAACAGGCTTTTCTGTTTTAATGTTATTTTGTTGTAGCGATTGGTAGAAGTTAGTTCAAGTGTTTATTTCACAGTCTTGAAGTTACTTGTAATACGTTTTTAATTGTTAATGCATTTAATATCAATAATTTCTTGTGCAATGAGAGTATTAAAATTTATCCACTGTGTTCCTACATGACATTGAAATACAGCTGCAACCTCGAGCACTCATTTTTGGAGGACACCGTACATCAGACCAACGTGGCCGCCCACAGAAAGCTGTAAATGATTGAAAACATCTCAATTTGCGCTAAAGATCATAGTCAGTCCAAAATGACAAAATAAAAGAGTTCTCATTTGGGATGAACTTGCAGAAACAAAAGAAATTATTGTTGAGTTTGATACTGGGTGTGTGTGTGTGGGGGTGGGGGAGGGGGGTGCCTGACGAGACTAAACAAAAGTCATATACGTCGAACACGAATAGCTGGAACACCTGGGAGGGCCTGGCACAATATCACGTATTATATTTCACCTCATTTATTCGAATATCTGAGCTCTCAGAAATATTTATTCGGTCATATGGGGTCCCAGACGATCAGTGAAAGGATATATGATTGATTTCTCAATTTTATTCCTATAAAGATAACATTCCTGCTACTGGTATTATTCACACGGAACGTCTCGAAAAGCCCTCTGTTGACTTATAATTTCTGTAATAATACGTACATCAGGGTTTCCTGTAAACCTGATCTCAACGTGACATCCATGCCTTTAGATTGGCCGGATTCCTAAAGATTTTAATTTTCCAAACCTGTGGCCCATTTCTATGTTCACTATGACAAAATATTTGTCTTAGAAGTTTTCGGATATAGATGACTTGCATTAATTGTTTAATGGCTGTGATTTTATCACAACGCAGCGTTCAATTAATTTGTGTGTGATTACGGACACAACGCAGCGTACGATTAATTAGTGTGTGATTACGGACACAACGCAGTGAGCACTCGGTCATATTATGGTACAGTAAACAAAATATGCGGGACATAACCCCTATTTGTATGGGCGTCATGTGATATTCCCGGTAGTGGTGTGTAACACAGAACTCGCTTATCCGAAGTCAGTGTATCAAATTAACAGGGAGGTAACTTCTGACAGACTCTAACATGTGCAGAATTAATAGTTTGTTTGAGTTAGTTCCCTTTGAAATACTTCCGGCTTGACTGACACTAGAGCTGTGAAGTAACTGTACATACATACATACATACATACATACATACATACATACATACATACATACATACATACATACATACATACATACATACATACATACATACATACATATATACATACATACATACCTTTTCATTCTAAAAACATAGAATTGTGATATACCTGATGCTTTTTCATACAATGTATTTCTTAATTGCCTTAATCCTGGTAAGTATTCCATGTATCTGATACCAATGTATGTCAGATAGTAATACATGTTATTTTTTCATGTGGGTAAACCAATCCCTATTTAATTATATTATAACTTTAGCAGGAAACCCTCAAAAGTGTCCAGCATGATTTAAGAAAAATATATGCAATATATATAATTACATGACGCCTTTATGTTTTGGTTAAATCCTTTAATTTTATGTACAAACTCTCATAATTTGTACATGGGCACAGACAACTAATTCAATTCCTACAGACCGCAACGTTAATACTTGGCCAAATTACTATACTTTTATGGTTAGATCGGTAAATCCCGCTTACAGCTGATGAATGATCTATCCAAAAGGAAACTTTTAAAACGATGAAAATGATATGCTGCGCGCCTCGCTTTTGCCAAAAATTCCATTGTAGGTGCCCACAAAAAAAATCCAGCCCGGTGAGATCTCCCCGTTTACATCCAGTATTCCCTTTGCGGCGACAACGATATAATAAAAATGGTTTCAAGTTCAAACCTAGTAATGCGTACAATTTACCCATACGCAGGTTTCTTCTGAAAAATTACGTTAATTTTTTCCGGTAATTATTTTCAGCTAATCAGCGACCTTCATTCTTTTAAATACGGTATTTAACATACCACACCATCGCACATTGGCTGGTTCCGTAGCTCATAAAATAATTAGTTGGCTGTGATCATATGAATACAATTTTTTTTTTAAATTTAAAAAAAAAAAATTTTTTTTTACCACAATTTACAAGAATAGTTTAAATAAATCATAAATGAAAAACAGAATTAAATTATTCAGATACAAATCACATAAAATTTGTTTGATAACTGAAAGCCATCTAAATTTTGCCTGTTTTTAATTTAACTTTAAAATGGTATAATTACCAATTATTAACAACATTTTCTACGTCTCTGGAGGCATAAAGACTTTCATAATATGATTTTGTCTCTTCCTGTATTCTGCAAGATTAATATTACCACTTTTATTTTAGCTCATATATAATGTTAAGACAATTTATTTTCCCCAATTTAAAAAAAACTATTTGCTCCTTTTATCACCCTGTTCAACCCATTGAACTCTTAACTTTATCATGTAACCTTGCAGTTTGTGTTGACGAATTTCTCTAATTTATTTTGGTTTTCTGCTGTCGAAGCGGATTCATTTATTCCATTACAATTTAATAAAGTCCCGAATTAAGACTGTTTCTCTGCTATCCATTTGTTTGGGGTTTTGTTTTTTTTTTCCTTGTTGTTTGTGTGTGTGTGTGGTTTTTTTTTTTGTTGGTTTTTTTTTCAATTTTATAAAAGAATAAGATATTGTTTTTGCTCCTATCTCCATTAAAATAACTTTAAAAAAACAACTGGATATTTATCTTAAACTGAATTGTATCATATGTAATATAATTTAATTCATTTTGATAATAAGTATTAAACAAGTATTGTATCTTTACATCTGTTTTTACTTGTTTTATATTACCAATATATTCTTTATCTTGTAAGTGATGAATCATTGAATTTTGCAAATAATATTCTCTTGTCAAATTTATTAATTTTGTACACTAAAGTTACAAGAGAATGATCAGTTCTATATTCAAATTTCTAATGTGCAATATCAATATATCAATATCAATATATGTGCGTCAAATGTCTGAAATAAACAATAATAATTATAAAGCCGGGCACTTGATGTCGACCCGTCCTTCTTTTCTCCATGAATTTCTTTCCATATATCAGTAATCCCAAACTCATTAGTGATATCTATAATCTTCTCTCTTGATCGTGGATTAATCAGACTAACATAGTTACATGTATCACTTTGTTGGTTCATTATCAACTTAAAATCTCCTCATTAATTAACAAATTGTCATGCCAATCACTTCAATCAGTCTTTAATTGATCACACTCATTAGGTGAGTCTTTATAATATTATGTTTTTATTCTCAAACTTCATATAAAAATAATATAATGTCGTTTTTATATTTATTTTACTCTAAATTCAAAATTATTATTAAATACAATTGCCACTCCTCTTGATTAACTTGAAAAGCTGCTAAAATAAAGTACTCATTTCCTCACTGACTGCGTATATACTTTTCTTTTCTTGGTAGGAAATGTATATATTGTACAAATAAACTTTAATCTTTTTTGTTTTAAACAATTTAAGACATCTCTCGTCTTGGATTTATCTCAAACCTTGACAGTTCAAAGATGCAATTGTAATTGTATCACCCATTGTCAAAGGTTAAAAATGATTACAGGCAGCTGACTAACTTTGAGCCAAAACATACAGTTCGGAGCTTCCAGTCTATTTTAGTTTCGATCCAAGGGCTCCACTGGCTGTTTAATTCAACCATGTAATTTAAGTGATTCAGCGACATCCTGGCTAATTTTGACGTATGAAACCAAGGCGACAACCCTCCCAATTCAGAGTAATAAAGAGCGAGAAATAATGTCCATATATATATATATATATATGTATATATATATATATATATATATATATATATATATATATATATATATATATATGTACCAACCACTAAGGAGAAGCTCGTACATAGATTTGCTTGAATGGGTTAAAAACAGAAATGTTTGTATAAACGTAAAATACACAGACGGTCGGTGTTTCTTGTATGATATTGAATCTGTGCTAAATACGCCAAGAGATCATGAAGATGGACCATCAAAATACAATTTGGATAGATACAATCACTGGTTTAAACGATGTCCGATAAAACTTAAGGATATTTATAACAATTGAAATTAATGTTATAAATTCTTAAATGTGTATGGAATGTTGTAAAGGGCAGACAGCGTTATTGATAAAAACTACATCAATCCTGTCAAAGTAATTAAAATAGAGAGAAAAAGAACTGTAGGTTATATTTCAATATGGTGGACCTAATGACTACAAAGATGGAAGGCACCATGACGCTGGAATACATTTTGTTTTCAAAATTGTTATCATCACAGATAAATAAACATCACATACAGAAATATATGTGTAAGAAATGCTTGAATTTTTCTCAATACATTAGAAAAATTATCACAACGCAAAAACTATGTTACAATGTAGATAACTCTATCGATATAATACCTGAGCACTTTTCTGTTGTCAAATTCAATTACTATCAACACCAATTAAAAGCTTTATGTTATTCATTGTGATTCTGGAAGTATCATAGTGCAAAACTGAGCATGTAAAAGCGTAACTGACACAGAACGTAACACCTGTGGTGCGGGAAGACGTGGAATCGTGGCAGACGCAAATTGCAATACTAATTTTACGTCTCACCGAAATTGACGCAGAACTCTAAATTATCGTGCCAAAGCAACGTGTGTCGTATACAGAGAGAACGGCAACTGTTAGCGAGTACTTAACGTCAAGGTCATTCATTATGGACCTAAGGTCGGTCATAACAACATCTATGCATGGGCCATGAGACAATCCTTGCCTGTAAGAAACTTTGGATGGGCAACTGATGAACAAATTAGATAGGTAGAAGAACATCTGTTTGAAATATCAGAGGACTATGGCTGTGCCTTAGCACACATGCAAAGCATGATACCGGTTTCATTTTACATGTGGATTTGGAGATTCTATTACACTTTCATGACTATTTCAGGAACTCTCCAATAACTCAAGAGAAATTAATTAAAGATGAAAATGGTTTGTTTCCCTTACAAAAAATATGTGGATTGATGATCACAAGGTTACAAAACCAATAGTATAAAAACTGTTATGTGCATTAACAAGAGAGAAAAATATGCCATTCACTATTAATCTTTCCATACAGTTATGTTTCAAACTGAAAAAAGGTACATAGTGTTGTCTTGTTTGAACAACAAACCATCGATGAAATTCTACATTGAACTGAATATAGGTTTGAAAAAAAAAGCAAACTCTGATTTTGAGAAAGATAGTTTTTAAACTAATGAATAACGGTGTATTCGGTAAACAGATAGAAAACGTCAGACAAAATAACAGTAGAAATATGTACAAATGAAAATATTTTCTTTAAGTTTCAGAAAGATCTAAAAAAAATGTTGGGAGAACAATTATTGACAATATATTAGTGTTTGTCAGTTTGGAAAAGGAGTAAATCAAATTAACAAAACCAATTTACAAGGATTTACAGCGTTAGAGTTATCTAAACAGCTAATGTTCGAACTTTACTACAACACATTTAAAAACAAACACTGTTATAGAATGAGACCGTAATGGCTGATGCTGATTTTATATGGATTCATGTTAAGACAGAAAACTTTTAAAATAACATGAGAGCTAACATCAAGTTCTTTGACACTACTAAGTATCCAAAGAACAATATATCTGGTTTACAACAAATTAATAAGAAAGTTTCTGGATTCTTATATCATAGACAGAACGTCTGTACATCAGACCCCTATACCTCTATGCCAGACTGTATCAAATATTTTGGAAATATCATACAAGACTACACATCACATGTTTTGATCATCAAGAGCTTGGTAGATACAATTCAATAGGCTGATGAACACCAGAAGGATCAGGGATAAAACCAGACGGGTATTTATAATAATAAGTTGATTAGATTATAGGTGATTGTAAAGATACATACATACGTGCATACATACATACGTGCGTACGTACGTACATCGCCACCTCATCATGAGAGACAATTAAATAATAAACACGCATGGAAGTTACCCATTTATGTTCTTTCAATGTTTATTATTGTTTTACATCTGCCATAAGCACATTCTTTTAAAGCTCATTTCAGATTATTTACACACTCAAAACTTGTATGTTACACGGCCGGATAGGATCGTATGTCCACTGTTTGTACTGGGGTCACGTGATATTTCATACGGGAATTTTCAGTGCGGGGGCTGACTGGACACGACTTTACAAATTCCCAATTTCACATGAATTCGTTAAAAGCACAAAGTAGTACTTTAACTTTCTATTTTTCTACCAAATTAATAAAATAACTTTGCAGTTTTCTGGTACCATAACAAATGCTGCTGTTGATATACTACTTCTACTACTACTAATAATAATAATACTACTAATAATCTCTACTAAACTTATTTCCCAGTGCATTCATATAAGAGAATCCCCTTGATGATTACAAGACACCTATATTAATTGACTGGTACCAATTTACCACAATAAAACTCGGAGTACTATTTAGAATTTTGCAAAAATACTATTAATTCTTGTCATCATGGTCTCGGGGATGTAGAAAATAGGCCACAGCGACTTCCTGCGTGCCGTAAGAGGCTATTGATGGAGGCCGGAACCGTGGTGGCTCATGGTTAGTGTACCGGACTTACGACCCAAAGGGTGCGGGTTCGAATCCTACTATCGGATCAACCTGGGTCAGCTACTGTGGTCTTGGGCAAGGCACTTTCCTCTAATGCCCATTGTAACCTACTTGTGTTGTTGTGCCATAAAACACCAAACCAATCATCGTGTATTTTATGGCTTAGTTTAATGAGTTGTACTGCACATCAAACAAGTTCCTCTCAATCACTCTCAAAGGATACATATATAAATATATAAGTAAAAATATTTAATAAACTGCTACTAGAACAAACAAATTATGTGTTCTTTGTTTCTAAATCTTCACCCAAAATTAACAAGGTCTCACGAATATCAAAACTATTTTGAAACAACCCGTATAAAATGTCCAAGAGAGCACATCCTCGAATGTCTTCACAACGTAGCGGCCATCAGTCGAAACCACGGTGGTCACTGATGTTACGGGTGAGTAACCTCAACTTTACAAATAAATGATTAAGGAATAAATTCCAAAACGAATTTGCATGTTTGGGACTTATTAAAGTTTTGGTGAAGTTATAGTAACTAACACAATAATATAATGTTTTGTTCTATTGACAGTTGATTAATAACTAAATAGTTTTACCTATTTGTAATTAGATCTAGATAATATAATGCAGGCCCTACTATTAGATAGAATTAATGACAAAGTATAGTTTTTGCTATACTTATTTGAAGTCCTATGCCCAAAATACAGGGTGTTATGACCAAAGTGCGGAAATTTATCTATCTGCCCAATGTTTAAGGTACCCGCTCGGTCCACTATCCACCTTTTTTCTCTTTACTCTGGTGTATCTTTTGTTAAATATATTTTCAACAAAATTGTTTGGAAGAACCAAAAAATCATGTAATGCCACTATCTCAATTTTTGATCTTTACATCGGAATGTAAATTTAACGAATGAAACACTGCTGTCGTTTTCATTTTCCAAACAAAAGCAAATAGTGCAAGGGAGGTAACTCCTAGTAAATATTGTAGGGGAAGTAAATTTGTGGGCATTCTTCGCACATGTCATACAATCCACATCCGAAGAGAAGATCTAACCAAACTCAGTAGGATATTGTTGCATTCTGCTGTCTGGTGTTAGTGATATCACCTGTTTATGATCCCTAGCTAGCATGATATGTGTTGGATACACACTTATAGGTAGCACTTCACCCTTTCACTTTGTGATCATAAAGATATTGACAACCCAACCACCTGTACACCTGTAACTCCATAGCCAAAACATGGAGACATAGGACAAAGGCCAGAGATTTGCATCAGTGTAGGAGCATTTATAAATCTTGATTTTTTTATTTTGTTTAAGTTTCCCTTTAATGTAAAAGCGAAGTCATTGTGTCAGTTAAATTTCCATATTCTCTCTCTCTCTCTCTCTCTCTCTCTCTCTCTCTCTCAGGGATTTCGACTTGGGGTTAGTTTTAATGGATCTTTATTCTTCACCCTCCAGTGTCGTAGGGCATTTGTGCACCTTTTGAAAATGTCAGTTGAAAAGGGATGTGATGGCCTAAAGATTTACACACTGACCTCGGGCACTGGGTTAGTACAAGGAGTGTGCTGTGTGCTGGATGGTGATGTTAATTGATTGTCCCCTGTGATAGAAAGGGTAATATCATCTGCAAAAAAAAAAATTATCCCTCTTATGATATTAAGCAAAAAAAACAAAACAGAGAAGGTGCTTCATCACCGCACTTATTAACTCTTGATCATGTAGAAACATCCACCAGTGGCGTCACTAGGGTTGGCGTCACCCAGTGCAGTAAACTCATGGTGTCACCCCTTCCAGACTTCCCCCATGGACCTCCGAGTCCTCCTGTACCAGACCATCCAGAATCGCCTATAGTAATGTTTGTAAATTTAAGTCCTAAAGTTACAAAGGACATAAGAAGAAAATAATAAAATTTGAGGTAACAGCGTTTAATAACTGCAACAAAATTATGTTATTTTTTATTTTAACATAAAACATTAAACATTAAACTTTACAGTTTAAACTTTTCCATTTTGGTGTCACCCCCCTGTGATGGTGTCACCCGGTGCGGCCCGCACCCCCCTAGTGACGCCACTGACATCCACCAGTGTAATTAAGGCTCCCTCGCTTATTATGTGTATCATTTGCAGGGCCAGATTAACCCATAGGCTAATAAGGTTGTAACCATAGGCCCTCGTATTTTGTAGGCCCTCCATTCCATATATAAGTAACAGCTGAGCGATGGTAGCCCGGCCTTAGCCTTAGGCCCCTCTTAACCTTAATCTGTCCCTAATAATTTGAATGACTCCCAATAACAGAGGGAGCCATAATTGTATGACTCCCAATAACAGAGGTAGCCATAATTGTGTGACTCCCAATAACAGAGGGAGACATCATTCTGTGACTCCCAATAACAGAGGGAGCCATAATTGTATGACTCCCAATAACAGAGGTAGCCATAATTGTGTGACTCCCAATAACAGAGGGAGACATCATTCTGTGACTCCCAATACCAGAGGGAGCCATAATTGTGACTCCCAATAACAGAGGGAGCCATAATTGTATGACTCCCAATAACAGAGGTAGCCATAATTGTGTGACTCCCAATAACAGAGGGAGTCATAATTGTGTGACTCCCAATAACAGAGGGAGCCATATTTGTGACTCCCAATAACAGAGAGAGCCATAATTGTGTGACTCCCAATAACAGAGGGAGCCATAATTGTGACTCCCAATAACAGAGGGAGCCATGATTGTATGACTCCCAATAACAGAGGGAGCCATAATTGTGCCATATTTGTTAGTGCATAGCATTCACCCAACTGCAGACAGTAGATTTGTATCAGACAGTGTAGACTTAGATCAAACAGTGTAAACTCGGATCAAGCAACATCAAACAATATAGACTGATTAAACAGTGTAGACTTGTATCAAACAATGTAGACTCTGATTAAACAGTGTAGACTTGTATCAAACAATGTAGACTTGTATCAGTAGATTCAGATCAGGTAGACTTGGATCAAACAACATCAAACACTAGACTCAGCTCAAACAATGTTGACTTGGATCAAACATCAAACAATGTTGACTTGGATCAAACATCAAACAATGTTGACTTGGATCAAACATCAAACAATGTTGACTTGGATCAAACATCAAACAATGTTGACTTGGATCAAGCAGTATAGACTCGGATCAAACAGTGTAGACTCACTTGAAATAGCATAAACTAAGATCAAACAGTATAGACTCCGGTGAAACATTGCATAAACTAAGATCAAACAGTATAGACTCAGGTGAAACATTGCATAAACTAAGATCAAACAGTATAGACTCAGGTGAAACATTGCAGACCATGATCAATCAATATAGACTCAGATCAAACAGTGTAGACTAAGCAATATAGGCTCAGATCAAACAATGTTGACTCAGATCTGCCATCGCATTATGCATTGGCACATAAGGATCCATGCTGTTCATTCTACATATGATTTCCAACAAACCATGTAGACCTTGATCTATCAGTGCATTATGCGACAGCAGATTTTGGTCTACACTGTTTACCATTAGCAGTTAAGCATGATTACTTGTGAAATGTTGGAGCATTTAACTTGATGAAAAATTGATATTTTTATATAACTAGAGGTTGAAGCAATCCAAAATCCACGCTGTAAATCACTCAACATTTACCCAGGTAACATATATATAATTTTGTTGACTGTATCATTGTCTTTCATAGGATTGTGATTGTGATTATTAAAATTGTACCATATAAGTGTTTTTCTTTATGATTATTTAAAAAGATATAGAAGTTGCAACCATGTCAATTTATGTCAAATCTCTCCCAGAGATCATATCGATAACATCATACTGTAATTATCGTGTCATTTTAACCACTATAGTAAGAACTGATTTTACAAAAGCAAGTAATGCATACATCCTTAAGCATGTGATATTCTCCAGTAAATGTGATACAAGTAAATCTGAATTCTCTAAATTTATTTAAAACTGTTACGACTCTAGGTCTTAAAAATATATAACAGAAAGAAAGTGAAACCAACAATGTAAGTAATAAGAACAAGCTATTTTATTCCCTACAATACAAAGTGAAATTCAAGAGATACTTACAATATCGTGAATCAAATTCCAAATAATCCTAAATGTCCTAATTACAAGTCCATAAATATAGAATGTCCAAAATGAGTTCCAATAGTCTTGAATGCCCTGATATAACACAATGATACAATCTAGAATGTCTTTGAATAAGTTCACTAAAGTCTAAAGTCATGTATTGATTCAAAAGTCAATTTCAATGAATATATATTAAATAAATTCCTCTAGAATTATATCTGATTTCAATGGCACAATGTAAAATCTGATCACAAATAGATTCCCACAGACTGATCTAAAACAGGAATGAAAAATTATTTGTTTACCAAATCCCTATTTATACACCTTTTCACTTGACTAATATCAACAGGATGTAAAGCAATAAAATGGAGAAAAAAACCAGTCTGACTGTCCTCAAGACTGGCCTTGAACTCAAATTCTAAGTAAACATCCTGTTTACTAGTGACCAGAACCTAAAGTGCAACTTACCTTTATGGACAAGATGTAAATACATGTGGATTAAATATTCATAACTCCTCCCCTCATAATGAAAATGAAAGATTTATGCAATAAAGCTTTCTTTTACATATTTGTCAAATATGCATATGATTTTATAATAATCAAAATTACATAGGAAGATGTCTTATGTATGTACCAAGTCCAAAGTAATGTATTAATTCAAAAGTCAATGAGCACTTTAGTAATTCCAATGAATATATATTAATAAATAATTCCTCTTAAATTATATCTGATTTCAACTGCACAGTGTACAATCTGATCACAAATGGATTCCCACAGACTGATCTAAAATGGGAATGTATTAATTGTTTACCAAATCCCTATTTACATATATTTTCACTTGACCTATATTAACAGGATGTGAAGCAATAAAACGGAAAAAAAACCCAGTCTAACTGTCATCAAGACTGGCCTTGAACTCAAATTCTAAGTAAACATTCTGTTTTATTAGTGACCAGAATCGAAAGTGTGATTTACCTTCATGGACAAGATGTAAATACACAATATAGATTAAATATACATTATAGATTAAATATACATAACAACAAGAAGAATCTAATTTAAGAGTCAGACGAGACATTTTTAAATTCTGGTCTAAACAGAATCATGACATGTACAGAACCGTCAGTATTTTACCAACTTTCAGATGCCTCTACATGTTTGCTTAATTTCAGCAATATAGATACATATATGTGCATCTGATTTTAGATTGTAGGCTGGAAATTTAGTAAAAACACTTAACATCCTCGCATTGAAGATCTGTATTCTCATTCAACAACAATTAAGTCCTTGGAGACTGTACTTACATTAAACATAATGTTTTTAATTATCATATTGTTAAACTTCCCCAAAATTGTACTTTTATACAACATACAAGAACTAAGATACAGTCTACTTGACTTATGTGACCTCTGTTTAACCAAACTATTGTGTTTATATGACAAAATATTATGAAACAGTTCTTTCCTTGTGTCAAACAATAAATTTAACCAACAGTCTCATGTTCCAACTCGATTGACTTCCTTTTGGAAGTGAAATGCATCAAAATGTGTTAATGAGTCATTCATTATTCCAACACTAATATCTACTACAAGTACCTTGTGTGAGTCAAGTTAAAATATGTTACTATGTTTTGTAATCAGTAAAATGTATAGCTTGACATGTATCCAGCACATTGGTCAAGGGGGTCTTATGGTTATCCTATCACTAATTAAGACTAACTAGCAGTCTTTTGGATGAAATTATGCATATGCATGGAAACCCTGCTCTAATGTGCTTTATTATAAGATGAATTCAGATATAACAGGGTCATGTCATGGCTCCTGATTTTTATATACCCTCCATAAGGTGGAACATATTCTGTCATGATATCCAGTCTGTTACAGATTTGTTTCTGAAAAATTTGAGTTCTCCACCATCTACACCAAACTTTGCAGATGGCTTGCACTTCGGATAAGGAAGAACACAATCAATTTTAGGGTCAAAAGGTCAAATGTCAAGGTCACTTACTGAAAGGAGAAAAATGGTTTCTGCAGAATACCTCGAGTTCTGTGAGATCTACAGTTACCAAACTTTGTGGATGGCTTGCACTTGGGGTAAGAAAGAAGCCTATCAATTTTGGGGTCAAAAGATCAAAGGTCAACGTTACTGTGACTGAAAGAATAAAAATTGTTTCCACACAATAACATTAGTTCTGCATTACATACCTGAACCTCTGAACCAAACTTTGTGCATGGCTTGCACTTAGGGTAAGGTTCAAACCTATTTATTTTTGGGTCAAAAGGTCAAATATCAGGGTCATTGGAACTGAAAGAATAAAAATTCTGCACCTTAACTCAAGTTATCCACCATTGACAGTTACAAAAATTTGTGGATGGCTCGCACTTGGGGATAAGAAAGTACTCTTTTGATTTGGGTGTCAAAAGCTCAAAGGTCATCAATACTTAAAGTTTAAAAAATGGCATCCTCATAATAATATTAGTTTTACATGATAGACCTAGACCAAATTTTGAGGAAGGGTTGCACTTGATTTAACAAAGAAGCTTATTGATAATGGGTTCAAAAAGTTATAGATCAAGGTCACTATCACTAAAAGAAGAAAAATGGCCTTTGCACAACATTTTCAATTATCAACCAAAGTTTGAGATTGTGAATGACTTATATGTTGGGTAAGAAAGAAGCCTATTGATTTTGGAGTAAAAGGTCAAAGCTGAAGATCACAGTGACTGAAAGAATAAAAATGTTTTTTTGCATACCGGGTAATAACTTTTGTTCAAAGGTTGTGGAGAGCTTACACTTAAGGAATAGAAGAGGCCTGTTGATCTGGGGGTCAAAAGGTCAAAGGTCGGGGTAATTGTGGCTCAAAGAAAAATTAGTTTTGCAGAATAATTTTTGTTGCAGGGTAAGTTCCTTGACCAAACTTTGTAGATAGATTGCATTTAGGGTAATATAGAAACCTATATCTGGGGTCTAAAGGTCATGGCAAGTCAAAAGGAAAACAGTGGTTTCAGCACATGAAGTTTAGTTTAAGGCCACATACCTAGACCAAAGGTCAAGGTCATTGAGATCCATTGGTCAGTAATCTCCAGAGTCAGCCATACTCTACTAGTGCCTACATAGAGGACTATTAAACATAAGGCAGGCATATAATGTGCTGTTCATGGTACTCTTGTTGGCATAGATGTTTCTTATTCCCTGACATTACTCCAAGCATTAGGCAAGCCAAGCAACAGATAAATATAATGCAGTGAAGATTCAGAAACCTATAGCTTACAGATCATAATTAATGTTGTACACAGCAATGTTTAATTTTCATCAAGCATGGGTCTTAATCCCAACAGGTATATAAATTGGCAGTTAGTAAAACTATTTCAGTACGTAACACGGTCAGCAGTTGTTCATCCCAAATACTGCATTATAGCAGGGTTCATCTGTATGAAAGTATGAAAGTGAATGTACAGTACAGAGTCTTTACCCAACTGTCTGGTTTATCCAATTAAGTTAAATGCAATGGTTTTCTGATAAATGAGAGTAGACTTATTTTCTCTTTCTGTATAGATTTCAGCTCCATCAGATAGCATTGCCACTGCTCATTTTGCATCCTAACGGCTGAATTAGTCGGAATGCATCTATCCTTTGCCGGATGTGGTTTTCTTGGAATCTACCACCTAGGTGCAGCCAAAGCTCTTGTTAAACATGGAGTCATGTCGCAGGTTGACAAGATGGCGGGGGCTTCAGCTGGTTCATTGAGTGCAGCTCTCTTTATGTGTGCACCGGATGCAGCTGAAGTAAAATATCATCTCTCTCTTGTAGTACTGATAGACTAGAAAGATGATTTATCAGATGACTTTCTGTAATCACATTTTATATTTCAATTTTTATATACAGTAAAATATCATCTCTTGTGGTAGACTAGAAAAATGATTTATCCGATGACTTTCCATAATCACATTTTATATTTAAATTTTAATATACAGTAAAGATTGTTTATAATGTTTCAGAGGGGACTTGAATTTTTTACAATGTTGTAACCAAAACACATTCTATCCTAATTCATTTGTTTTTCAAAATGTTTATGTTCCTGTCAATGCCGATGACGTTGGACATGTAGTAAACACTTTATACTGGCATTTTAACTTTCAGTACTCATATGTGATGGTAATAACATTTTCAAAAAACAACATGCATTTGTATAAATACATGTTATCATGAAGAAAAAAAATGATAAATCAGAAAGTTTTACCTTCTGATGAAAGTATCAACATACATGTACATGTATCAGACGGTGAATCAAAAAAGTCACTTTTATGTGAAAACATCTTTGTTCAATAACTTAATGACTAATAAATTAGTCCTTTAATTATTTTGGATGGAAAGAAATTGTCAATAGTCATCTGTTTTTTGTTAATCTGAAAATACTTACTCAAGTGTTTTTGCAGAAATTATTTCTTGATAGGTCTTTCCCTTTATCTCACGTCCGCCAAAGGATAGCCAAATTTTAATAAAAGACTCAAAAGCCATCATGGACCACATTTGATCCCATTATTACATATAACACCTCAATAAATATCCCGCATTTGGCCTAATCTTTCCAGATTACAACAATAAGGTAATCAATTAACAACTTGTTGTGTACACATGTTAGCCTTAATCCCATTACTCATACATACATCATTGCACCAGTTGCAACGACTGCTGGAAAAGTTCCATTACCCAGTAAACTGGTTCAGGCTGGTTTCTGTAATGCATGGATAGAACATGTGAAAATACTAGTTTTGTTTTTTTCAATTTAAAAAAAAAAATCTGTTAATATTCAAAAGTGGTAGATTTCAACTATAAAATGGTATGTGCAATAGATGGCCATAAAAACTGTATTTTTGTCCTACTGCCGGTAGAATCACATGTATGTTAAAACCAAGTGAGTACAAATTATAGGTAACCCAGGCAAACTGTTCCCCATTCATAGGACACATGCTTCGCTTTTGTACACAAAGTTTACAGCTGTTGATAGAAGTATGGTAAGTAGACAATCTTCATAAGGGTAAGGGGCATACGTGGGTATACATATTAATAATTTACTAGTCTTTCAACAACTTTAAAATAAAATGCCGCATTTCATCAGCGCAATCGAAGTTTCGTAAGGCAGATTCAATTTTTTTTGACAAGCTCGATGGGCATTTCACTTAGATTACAGAGGGGCCCGATCTGAAATTAGAGGGGCCCTGGGCGTCAGGCTATCAGAAATTTTTTAGCACTGACCGCCATTGTTTATCTGGTTTTGGCACATCAGGTAATAGAAACGTTATAACTGAGCTAATTTTCTCAGGTGGACCACACAAATCAAGCGCTATAACCAATTAAACATTGTAACAAAGGACATTGTAACAAAGCCTTTGGAATACAGATTAGTTAGGAATATGGCTGGGGAATTTAAACTCAGACATTATAACAGAAGAAACATTATATCCAAGAACATAATAAGCAATCTTTAATGTATTTGTATTTTCTTGTCACAAGATCAGAAAATATATCAGGAATATGAATGAAATATCTTCATATCATGTAGATCATACTAATGAATACATATCAGGAACATGAGTGAAGTATGTTAATATCATGCAGATCGTACTAATGAATAAATATAAGGAATATGAATGAAATATCTTCATATCATGTAGATCATACTAATGAATAAATATCAGGAACATGAATGAAGTATGTTAATATCATGCAAATCGTACTAATGAATAAATATCAGGAACATGAATGAAGTATATTGATATCATGCAGATCATACTAATGAATAAATATCAGGAACATGAATGAAGTATGTTAATATCATGCAGATCGTACTAATGAATAAATATCAGGAACATGAATGAAGTATGTTAATATCATGCAGATCGTACTAATGAATAAATATCAGGAACATGAATGAAGTATGTTAATATCATGCAGATCGTACTAATGAATAAATATCAGGAACATGAATGAAGTATGTTAATATCATGTAGATCATATTAATTAATAAATATCAGGAATATGAATGAAGTATATTGATATCATGTAGATCATATTAATGAATAAATATCAGGAATATGAATGAAGTATATTGATATCATGTAGATCATATTAATGAATAAATATCAGGAATATGAATGAAATATCTTCATATCCTGCAGATCATACTAATGAATAAATATCAGTGATATATTAAATAAAACCATTATATTAGTTATGTAACATGTATTAAATGGAAAATTGTTAGATTGGTATTTGTGTAAATTTTATTAAAATGTTAAATAATTTAATCATGTTCTTGCCAAATCACTTGTAAAACATGGATTTAGTCATAGAAAACAAGTTAGTATGACTTACTAATTTATTGACTTGGTCAGTAAATTTAAAATTAAGCTCAGAGCACTCTTGCAAACATTCTCCATGCACAATATGTACTTTTCAAATTAAGCCAGTCAGTGTAATTCACTAATATACCTGCCTACAAACTGTCTAAATTTTTTATATATACTAGCAGGACTTTATAAATCCACTTCCTCAACTCCTGGGACAAGCTCAAATTACAAATCCACTTCCTCAACTCCTGGGACAAGCTCAAATTACAAATCCACTTCCTCAACTCCTGGGACAAACTCAAATTACAAATCCACTTCCTCAACTCCTGGGACAAACTCAAATTACAAATCCACTTCCTCAACTCCTGGGACAAGCTCAAATTACAAATCCACTTCCTCAACTCCTGGGAAAAGCTCAAAGTATAAATCCACTTCCTCAACTCCTGGGACAAGCTCAAATTACAAATCCACTTCCTCAACTGGGAAACACTCAAATTACAAATCCACTTCCTCAACTCCTGGGAAAAGCTCAAAGTATAAATCCACTTCCTCAACTCTTGGGACAAGCTCAAATTACAAATCCACTTCCTCAACTCCTGGGACAAGCTCAAATTACAAATCCACTTCATCAACTCCTGGGACAAACTCAAATTTTGCTCAGGCGAGTTCATGTTTGCAAGATGCTTGCCTGTGGGCAAGTCCAAAAACTAGAGAGAGAGATAGAGATCATGTTCAGTTTGTAATGCTTTATGTTCTGCAACTTGTATACTCAGTGATTTTGCCACAGTACATATATCAGCATATTTATTTTGTGTTTATAAATATACCACATTCTTCATATACTAACTGCCCGCAGTTTCTTTCATCTATCAGTCTTTTATTTCACAACATATCCTGACAGTCTGTCATTTCCTTTTAGTCAGTGTCAAGGTTAGCCTCGCATTTTCTTGCACAGACATGATAATATGAATGTACTATTTCAACAAATTTTGACAAATACGAAATAAATATTAGTATTGACACTTATCAGTTATATTTTAATCGCAATATTCACCAACTTTCAAGTCCTAACCTAACCTTGGGCAGTGTGTGAGCTACGAATGTACCAAGATTGCCAACTCTGAACAATCAGTGTGGCTAGATTGTTTTGATGCATGTCACTGCTTTCAGGATTACTAGGTGATAATGGTTAATAATATAACCTGAGAGATCTGTTTGACAGGTGTGCTTGGAAATAAAAGGCACTCATCTCTAATGATTAGCCACCTGAAAATCTAGCACTCACAAGCGATGTTTATCATCTATTGTTTACATGATTATTACAGGAGACTGATACATACTATTTGGAAAATAATTATTTGGATCAAAATAAGTGCTTTCAAATCATTCTCAAAAGTCGACTTGTCAAAGATTGTTTAGATGCATGTCATCGATTTCAAGGTGATAATTGGATAACATGGAAGTGGAAGCAGACATGTGAGTGAACAAAACACTCCCCAGAAAAAAGCGAAGAATGAATTCATTGACACTTCAATATTTCAGTGAGGGACTTGGTTTTACTTTGTTTATTACTGGATTTGATACTAAAATCTGCATAATCAGTTGAATGCGGATAAAGAAAAATGTTATGACATATTACAACATGATTAAAATTAAGTTAACACAGTTCTGTTCTTGGCTGTTTAATTTTTCAATTTAAGGTCTTTTAGCTAAACATCACTCTCTCTTTAAACTTTAGCCCAGTGGTTCCCAAACCCAGGTCGGGACCCAAATGAGGGTCGCAAGCACCCTCACGACTCTATACTGGTACTGCATTTTGGGTCGCAAAAGATGGTATTTAGGGTCGCGATCAAGAAAGTTTGGGAACCATTGCTCTAGCCATTTCCAAACCCCTTATCTATCTATCCATTTATCTATTTTTATACATGTACATGTCTGTCATTGCTCTTCTAACTATATCTGCATTCTAACCCTTTCTTTCTTTCCTCATCTACATATCTATCTACATGTACTATTTATATATATCTTTATTGGTAACTTTAATTATTGAAATATTGTTTTAAGGTGCAAACAAAAACAAAAACAAGCAAGATGACGTAAGTTCTAAATTTGTAAAATTAATTTAATTTAAAACATCCTATATTTTATTTTACTCTGTTTTGTTTACTTTAGTTGTGATATTTTGTTGTCATATTTTGGGGCAAGTTCAAATCCCCCAAAGCCAAGTTCAATTTTCCAGTCAGCTTGCCCTGGGTAAGCTGACTTTTATAATATTTTTAAAGCACTGACTACCGGTAGTATGTGTGTGTGTGTGTATATATAAAACTTGTATACATCGTCAAAAATTTTATGTTTTAAATGAACAATTTCCCCAATCGACACACTATAACTAATAATTTTACACTACAGGAAACAAATACTTTAAATGAACAATTTCCCCAATCGACACACTATAACTAATAATTTTACACTACAGGAAACAAATACTTTAAATGACACAATTTTAGCAAGCCCAAACCTTTTGCAAAATTACATCAAGAAAAGTATATTGTATATGACTAGAATATGTAAATTCTGTAAAAAGTATATTGTATATGACTAGAATATGTAAATTCCATAAAAAGTATATTGTATATGACTAGAATATGTAAATTTCATAAAAAGTATATTGTATATGACTAGTATATGTAAATTCCATAAAAAGTATATTGTATATGACTAGTATATGTAAATTCCATTAAAAGTATATTGTATATGACTAGTATATGTAAATTCCATAAAGAAAAGTATATTGTATATGACTAGTATATGTAAATTCCATAAAAAGTATATTGTATATGACTAGAATATGTAAATTCCATAAAGAAAAGTATATTGTATATGACAGTATATGTAAATTCCATAAAAAGTATATTGTATATGACTAGAATATGTAAATTCCATAAAAAGTATATTGTATATGACTAGAATATGTAAATTCCATAAAAAGTAAATATATATGACTAGTATATGTTAATTCCATAAAGAAAAGTATATTGTATATGACTTGTATATGTAAATTCCATAAAAAGTATATTGTATATAACTAGAATATGTAAATTCCATAGAAAGTATATTGTATATGACTAGTATATGTAAATTCCATAAAAAGTATATTGTATATGACTAGTATATGTAAATTCCATAAAAAGTATATTGTATATGACTAGTATATGTAAATTCCATAAAAAGTATATTGTATATGCAAATCTTACAACATGATTAACCCATTTTATCCTGAATATGTCTACAGTTGTAGTATCTCAATTTATCCTGAAGTGATTGTGACAACAAAATGGAATTTGAAGGCTTTTGAGAGGAATGGGTCAGGGATGATTTTTCACCTCGTTTGCAGCTACAGTTGATAGAAGATTTTAGAATGTTATATAAAAAAAAGTTTTGTTAACCAATTGTAGTAAAATTATTATAACTGTTGCACTAATAGTGCTAGAAACTTCAAATTTGGACCAAAATACTGGAAATTTAATTGTCTTGATTTTGTTCACATAATATTAGAAAATTTCATTCATCTTCATGGACTAAAATGAACACCAAGGTTAGTTTTTTAATCAATGTTTTTTTTCTCTTAACTCCTATTTAAAAATGCAGTTGTGAACATATACATTGGTAAATGATATCAAAGCATTTATCATTGTGTTGCAAATTTATTGCCTTTTCAGAGATATATAGTTTTATAAACTTTAATATAAAAATAACAATGATACAACATTTTTAGTAAACATTGTGAAGGTCATCATAATTTCTGCTGCTGCTGTTGTACGATGCTCTGTTTTACCACACTGTAATTAGAATCATTTCTCCATTATCATATACACTGCAGTTGAAATTGGTAAACAGTATAAAATTGGTTAGGCTGCATTTTCACAAATATAATGACTGATTACCCTAAAATATTATGATTGAAAGTACAGCATTCCCTCATTGTGAGACCCTTCATTATAACACAGTTCCTGTTATAAGTTGGATATGATAATGTACTGCTTTATAAATCTTACCATTAGGTGGTATACTCTATGGTCCCATGGGCAGTGTTATAATGAGGGAGTAAGTATTGAATGGCATACTCTATGGTACCATGGGCAGCATTATAATGAGGGAGTAAGTATTGCATGGCATACTCTATGGTTCCATGGGCAGCATTATAATGAGGGAGTAAGTATTGCATGGCATTCTCTATGGTCCCATGGGCAGCATTATAATGAGGAAGTAAGTATTTAATGGCATACTCTATGGTTCCATGGGCAGCATTATAATGAGGGAGTAAGTATTGCATGGCATACTCTATGGTTCCATGGGCAGCATTATAATGAGGGAGTAAGTATTGAATGGCATACTCTATGGTCCCATGGGCAGCATTATAATGAGGGAGTACTTATTGTGTGGCATACTCTGATACCATGGGCAGTGTTATAATGAGGGAGTAATTATTGTGTGGCACACTCTATGGTCCCATGGGCAGCATTATCATGAGAGAGTACTTATTGTGTGGCATACTTTATGGTTCCATTGGCAGCATTATAATGAGGGAGTACTTATTGTGTGGCATGTTCTATGGTCCCTTGGGTAGCATTATAATGAGGGAATAATTATTGGCTGGCATACTCTGGCTCTGTGGGCAGTGTTATAATGAGGGAGTAATTATTATGTGGTATACTCTATGGCCCCATATGTTGCATTATAATGAGGGAATACTGTATTTGTTTATTTCTTTTTTTCTTTCCCAGGATTGTACACAATTTACATATAACCTTGCAAAAGAAGTCAGGACTAAACCTCTTTCAGTCTTAACACCTGGATATGATGTTTTGGACAGTATTCATGATTATATGAGCAAAGTTTTGCCTGAGGACTGTTACCAAAAGGCATCACAACGGCTGTATGTCAGTCTGACCCATGTACAGAAAAGGAAGTTGAGTCATCATTTAGTGTCAGAATTTAAGTCCAAAGATGAGCTGATTACTGTAAGTTTTAATTAACAGTATAAATAGAAATTTCTGCATTGTTAGTGTTAAAATATGGATAACTTCTCATTGTGAAAAATTTGCATGTTTTAGTTTTGTCATTTTGCATCAGTTGTATACCCCAGTAGAAGAGTAGTGGCCTAGTAGGACACATACTGTTATTCTTGTTAATCTGTCAATCATATACCCCAATAGAAGAGTAGTGGCTTAGTAGGACACATAATGTTATCCTTGTTAATCTGTCAATCATATACCCCAATAGAAGAGTAGTGGCTTAGTAGGACACATAATGTTATCCTTGTTAATCTGTCAATCATAAACCCCAATAGAAGAGTAGTGGCTTAGTAGGACTCATAATGTTATCCTTGTTAATCTGTCAGTCATATACCCCAATAGAAGAGTAGTGGCCTAGTAGGACACATAATGTTATCCTTGTCAGTCTGTCAATCATATACCCCAATAGAAGAGTAGTGGCCTAGTAGGACATATAATGTTATTGTTGTTAGTCTGTCAATCATATAGCCCAATAGAAGAGTAGTGGCCTAGTAGGACACATAATGTTATCCTTGTTAGTCTGTCAATCATATACCCCAATAAAAGAGTAGTGAACTAGTAGGACACATAATGCTATCCTTGTTAGTCTGTCAATCATATACCCAATAGAAGAGTAGTGGCCTAGTAGGACATACAGTGTTATCCTTGTTAGTCTGTCAATCATATACCCCAATAGAAGAGTAGTGGCCTAGTAGGACACATAATGTTATCCTTGTTAGTCTGTCAATCCACACCTTGGTTAAGTTTTGCACTTAGGTCATCTTTTAGGCAATGTGAATGGCCATTTGTGTTTTATATAAACATAGTCAAACCTGTCCTAATGGTCACCTGTACTACTGGTACACAATAGCCATTCTAATTCCCCCCCCCCCTGGCAAATTTCCTGTACAAATGTCCTGAATGTAACAGTCGCCGGCCTTCTGTGGTCAGCAGCCAGGTATTTCCTAACCAAACAATGGTTTTTCCCTGCCATAAGAGGTCACTAGAGTGTATCTACATTGACCATTCAGTCTATGCAAACTGAATGTTTGCTTCATGAAGAAGGCATTATTTAGATAAAGGAATATCATGTGAATTGATGAGCAAATATTTCTTACCTTGCTTGTACTCATAACTCCAGTCATGTTGACAGTGTTACTCAAGGTGTCAATATGTCAAATTCGAAAGCGAGTCAATTTTTATCATTACAGTAGAGGGTCAAAGCAATTTGTTTGCTGGATGGTGCAAAAAGTAGTTGTGTTATTGCAGCGGAAATGAAAGTCGCCTTTTGTGCCTGTGTGACAGATATAGTTAGATGTCTTCATCTATTTGCCTGTGAATTAAAGCTATCTCTGAAGAAAAAAGTTCGTCTTTGAGAAGAGATATATCCGTTTAATTAGGGTCAGGGGTCATTAAATATTCAAAATGTATCTGTAAAGGCAGGTGAAGTTTCGAATCATAGGTCACAACGAATAGCCATATACGGCTTCTTTAATTTTCTGTTCATCAAAATATTCTCACATATGCTGACTGTCTTTTGATCTTGGTGAGTTGAGCAACTGACTAATCGAGACATTGTTTTTATAGCGTGAACAAACTAAGATTGGTGTATATTTTTAAGTCTATGATGATTTCATTTATAAGATGGATTAAAGTGAGCACAATACAGTAATCTTGTGGAACATAAATTTGGGAGAGAACAACATATACCCGTAATTGTGATTTTGTTGTACAGTGCACATAAAACAATTTTGATAATGTAATAATAATAATAATAATAATAATAATAATAATAACGATAATGATATTCAGTGCATGGTATTTGTTCAAAAAACAATTTTAAAAGGTGAACCTGTGTACAGCGCTCACCTGTGTGCAACAGCCAGTTTTGCCTTTTCCCACAAGTGGCTGCTAGGGACAGGTTTGACTATATTTCTAATTTCCAATTATATTACTCCATTAGAGTTCATAATTATGATTTGTTGCTAGGTAAAAAAAAACTGCGAAAATTAAACCATATGAAAATTGCTGAATAAATTATATACTGTCGTAAGGGTTCAATAAAAATAATTGCTTCTGATCAACACACTAACCATAAAGAATGACAATATTTCTTACCATGAAATCATTTCACTGAGGTTATTTCTTGTTTTGAAATCTGGTACATGTATATTGCAATGCACTCTACTGCATGTCATAATACACTACTAATGGATGCAGCCTTTTACCCTGGGATGCCTCTTGTGAAGATGTTCCTGCTGAGAAGGTCTTGGTTTTTCTAAAGAGTACATTTTATATAAAAATTTAATTTTGTATTTTAATGATTTTACTCTTTTTAGTCTTTATTGTTGTTTCATATGCCTTTTTTCTGGATACCTACACTTACTTGGCATTGTATAGCCAGGATTGTGCTGATGTGCCATTAAACCTTTTATATACACACATACTGATATATTGTAAGAGCATTTTATGACATTTCAGATCTGCATTGAAACCTCATTAATCTGGGAAATCATGTTTTGTTATAGTAATTAATCATTACATTTTTGTACATTTTTTCTTCCTACCTTGTTTCATTTGCATTGAGGCTGAATCCAAATTTAGAGACTGATTTAAAGAATCTGGGAGGACATTTATTCCCAGTCATTGTTATTTAAATTTCAAATGAATCAGATAAATGGAGTACAAGTTAATTAGGATTCACAGACTCAGAATACAAGTTAATTAGTATCCACAGACTCAGAGTACAAGTTAATTAGGATCCACAGACTTGGAGTACAAGTTAATTAGGATCTACATACTTGGAGTACAAAATAATTAGGATCCGCAGACTTGGAGTACAAGTTAATTAGGATTCACAAACTCAGAGTACAAGTTAATTAGGATCCACAGACTTGGAGTACAAGTTAATTAGGATCCACAAACTCAGAGTACAAGTTAATTAGGATCCACAGACTTGGAATTCAAGTTAATTAGGATTCAGACTCACTGCATACAAGATTTCTGGCTGACATTTTTGTCAGAATTGTCTCCCTTTGACTTATGAATGAAAACTGATGCAATAAGATTGACACTACATGCCATAAATATATATTGTAAAAATGTAGGATTTATTGGAATTTACATATATATAGTGGGAACTTATTGTGTCATTCAATTAGGTATTTGTAATGGGTTTTTATTGTGTCATTCAATTAGGTATTTGTAGTGGGTTCTTATTGTGTCATTCAATTAGGCATTTGTAGTGGGTTCTTATTGTGTCATTCAATTAGACATTTGTAATGGGTGCTTCTTGTGCCATTCAATTAGGTATTTGTAGTGTGTGCTTATTGTGTCATTCAACTGAGTATTTGTAGTGGGTGCTTATTGTTTCACTCAATTAGGTATTTGTAGTGGGTGCTTATTGTGTCATTCAATTAGGTATTTGTAGTGGGTGCTTGTTGTTTCACTCAATTAGGTATTTGTAGTGGGTGCTTATTGTTTCACTCAATTAGGTATTTGTAGTGGGTGCTTATTGTTTCACTCAATTAGGCATTTGTAGTGGGTGCTTATTGTTTCACTCAATTAGGTATTTGTAGTGGGTGTTTATTGTGTCATTCAACTGAGTATTTGTAGTGGGTTCTTATTGTGCCATTCAATTAAGTATTTGTCGTGGATGTTTATTGTCTCACTCAATTAGGTATTTGTATTGGGTGCTTATTGTGTCATTCAGTTAGGTATTTGTAATGGGTGTTTATTGTGTCATTCAATTAGGTATTTGTAGTGGGTGCTTATTGTGTCATTCAGTTAGGTATTTGTAGTGGGTGCTTATAGTATCTTGTTCCGACTCTAGGTCTTAAAAATATGTAACAGAAAGAAAATGAAACCAACAATGTAAGTAAAATCAACAAGCAATTCATTTCCAGACAATTAAAGTGAAAACTCAAGACACTTTCAATTTGTGAGTTAAATTCCAAATAATTCTAAATGTCCTAATCACAAGTCCAAAAGAATCAAATGTTCCGAATGAATTCCAATAGCCTTGAATGTCCTGATATACCACAAAGATGTAATCCAGAATATATTTGAATGAGTTCACATAAATCCCATAATCATGTATTAATCCAAAAGCTGATGATCACTTTAGTATTTCCAGTTAATATTGTAAATAAATAATTCCTCTCAAATTATATCTGATTTCAAGAACACAACTAAAATAGATTCCTTCCAGACTGATCTTTTAGAACCAAAATTCTGCAATAGGAATGAATTTGTTTACCAAAATCTGAATATAAATACACATGCCTACATGACCTATGTCACATCAGAATATGAGTATTTCTAATGGAAACATACTGGCCTACCTGACATTTGTCACAAAAGTCAAATTGCAAAATGCCTATGAAAATACTAGGTAAACAACTGTACAAAAGTTAAATATGTATTTTCAAATAACCATACAACTTACAATCAAAGACGAATGTTGAGTATATAAACATTATACATAACAATCATTCAATTAGGTATTTGTAGTGGGTGCTTATTGTATCACTCAATTAAGTATTTTTAGTGGTACTTATTGTGTCATTCAATTAAGTATTTTTTGTGGGTGCTTATTGTGTCATTCAATTAGGTATTTGTGGTGGGTTCTTATTGTGTCATTCAATTAGGTATTTGTAATAGGTGCTTATTGCATCATTCAATTAGGAATTTGTAGTGGGTGCTTATTGTGTCATTCAATTAGGTATTTGTAGTGGGTTCTTATTGTGTCATTCAATTAGGTATTTGTAGTGGGTGCTTATTGTGTCATTCAATTAGGTATTTGTAATGGGTGCTTATTGTGTCATTCAATTAGGTATTTGTAATAGGTGCTTATTGTGTCATTCAATTAGGAATTTGTAGTGGGTGCTTATTGTGTCATTCAGTTAGGTATTTGTAGTGTGTGCTTATTGTGTCATTCAATTAGGTATTTGTAATGGGTGCTTATTGTGTCATTCAATTAGGTATTTGTAATAGGTGCTTATTGTGTCATTCAATTAGGAATTTGTAGTGTGTGCTTATTGTGTCATTCAATTAGGTATTTGTAATAGGTGCTTATTGTGTCATTCAATTAGGTATTTGTAATGGGTGCTTATTGTGTCATTCAATTAGGTATTTGTAATAGGTGCTTATTGTGTCATTCAATTAGGTATTTGTAATGGGTGCTTATTGTGTCATTCAATTAGGAATTTGTAGTTGGTGCTTATTGTGTCATTCAATTAGGTATTTGTAGTGGGTGCTTATTGTGTCATTCAATTAAGTATTTGTAATGGGTGCTTAATGTGTAATTCAATTAGGTATTTGTTATAGATGCTGATTGTGTCATTCACTTATGTAATTGTAGTAGTCAGTCAGTAATTTGAATTTCACAGATAAGAAAATGAGTTAAGGGTGATAGCGTGTGGAATGCTGGAGTATTTAACTTTTTTAGAAATTGATGTTTGTACATAGCTAAAGATCCAAGCAATCCAAAATTTCTATAGCAACCAAGAGGCAATTGATATCTTCAATGCCTGATGTATATTTCAGTGTCTGCTGGCCAGTTGCTTTATTCCAGGGCAAAGTGGGATGAAGATACCAATTATCAATGGAAAGGTGAATAGTTTAATATTATATTCCATGCACAGCTATTGGAAAAACATTGGGTTTCCAAAACAACTTTTCCTCTAAGAGTTTGACATGGAATCAGATGCATTGGAAACATTATACTGCAAATCACACAACATTTTTGGGCATAACAATTTTTAATATTTTAATTTGTACAGTTATTTGTAGTAGAAAGCAATTACACAGTCATGCATTATGTCTGTTTTCAAGAAGTAAGTTACAAAAATGTAATCATAAATATTCTGAAAGAACAAAGTTCTAGAAATAAATGCCTCTACAATAGTTTGATTTATAGAAATGAATGCCTCTGCAATAGTTTGATTTATAGAAATGAATGCCTCTGCAATAGTTTGATTTATAGAAATGAATGCCTTTGCAATAGTTTGATTTATAGAAATGAATGCCTTTGCAATAGTTTCATTTATAGAAATGAATGCCTCTGCAATAGTTTGATTTATAGAAATGAATGCCTTGACAATAGTTTGATTTATAGAAATGAATGCCTGTACAATAGTTTGATTTATAGAAATGAATGCCTCTGCAATAGTTTGATTTATAGAAATGAATGCCTCGACAATAGTTTGATTTATAGAAATGAATGCCTTGACAATAGTTTGATTTATAGAAATGAATGTCTGTACAATAGTTTGATTTATAGAAATGAATCTACAATAGTTTGATTTATAGAAATGAATGCCTCTGCAATAGTTTGATTTATAGAAATGAATGTCTCTACAATAGTTTGATTTATAGAAATGAATGCCTTGACAATAGATTGATTTATAGAAATGAATGCCTGTACAATAGTTTGATTATAGAAATGAATGTCTCTGCAATAGTTTGATTTATAGAAATGAATCTACAATAGTTTGATTTATAGAAATGAATGCCTGTACAATAGTTTGATTTATAGAAATGAATGCCTCTGCAATAGTTTGATTTATAAAAATGAATGTCTGTACAATAGTTTGATTTACAGAAATGAATGCCTCTGCAATAGTTTGATTTATAGAAATGAATCTACAATAGTTTGATTTATAGAAATGAATGCCTGTACAATAGCTTGATTTATAGAAGTGAATGCCTCTGCAATAGTTTGATTTATAGAAATGAATGCCTGTACAATAGTTTGATTTATAGAAATGAATGTCTCTTCAATAGTTTGATTTATAGAAATGAATGTCTCTTCAATAGTTTGATTTATAGAAATGAATGTCTCTTCAATAGTTTGATTTATAGAAATGAATGTCTCTTCAATAGTTTGATTTATAGAAATGAATGTCTCTTCAATAGTTTGATTTATAGAAATGAATGTCTCTTCAATAGTTTGATTTATAGAAATGAATGTCTCTTCAATAGTTTGATTTATAGAAATGAATGCCTCTGCAATAGTTTGATTTATAGAAATGAATGTCTCTTCAATAGTTTGATTTATAGAAATGAATGCCTCTGCAATAGTTTGATTTATAGAAATGAATGCCTCTGCAATAGTTTGATTTATAGAAATGAATGCCTCTGCAATAGTTTGATTTATAGAAATGAATGTCTCTTCAATAGTTTGATTTATAGAAATGAATGCCTCTGCAATAGTTTGATTTATAGAAATGAATGTCTCTTCAATAGTTTGATTTATAGAAATGAATGTCTCTTCAATAGTTTGATTTATAGAAATGAATGTCTCTTCAATAGTTTGATTTATAGAAATGAATGTCTCTTCAATAGTTTGATTTATAGAAATGAATGTCTCTTCAATAGTTTGATTTATAGAAATGAATGTCTCTTCAATAGTTTGATTTATAGAAATGAATGTCTCTTCAATAGTTTGATTTATAGAAATGAATCTACAATAGTTTGATTTATAGAAATGAATGTCTCTTCAATAGTTTGATTTATAGAAATGAATGTCTCTTCAATAGTTTGATTTATAGAAATGAATGTCTCTTCAATAGTTTGATTTATAGAAATGAATGTCTCCTCAATAGTTTGATTTATAGAAATGAATGTCTCTTCAATAGTTTGATTTATAGAAATGAATGCCTCTGCAATAGTTTGATTTATAGAAATGAATGTCTCTTCAATAGTTTGATTTATAGAAATGAATGTCTCTTCAATAGTTTGATTTATAGAAATGAATGTCTCTTCAATAGTTTGATTTATAGAAATGAATGTCTCTTCAATAGTTTGATTTATAGAAATGAATGTCTCTTCAATAGTTTGATTTATAGAAATGAATGCCTCTGCAATAGTTTGATTTATAGAAATGAATGTCTCTTCAATAGTTTGATTTATAGAAATGAATGTCTCTTCAATAGTTTGATTTATAGAAATGAATGTCTCTTCAATAGTTTGATTTATAGTACCCTGGTGACAGAATAAAGTTAGAGTCACTCATTCAGATGTAAATGAGCCAATTTATTTCTTCCTTTCTGTGTCAGAAAATGTGATTTTTGTAAAATAAAGTCATCTAATGTGTTTACACAAGTTTAATAGTTCACCTTTACATGTCCAGTTATACAGATTTTAAGAGCTATTCCAATTAAATTCTAACTGTAGGTGGGAACAGGGGTAGTGGGAAGGTGGAGTACCACTCTTTTAGCTCTGTTAAGGGTACCACCATTAGACCAATAGAAAATAACTAAAATAATACTGAAAACAAATTGGTTCACACCTGACTATTACCTCCCCCCCCCCCCCAATTTAAAGTTGTTTCTTCCTCCCGCAGGTAAAGTTTCATGGAATAGCCCTAACAATTGTATTAAAATTGTATTTATGAATGAATCTAAATGTTACATTTTTGTTCTATACATGATTGAAACTCGGGTAAAAGCATAACACTTGCCAATCCATCTGCTTAAATGTTAATTCATTTTCTTTTCAGAAATACTTAGATGGTGGATTCACTAAAAACCTATACATATTCCCAGAAGGAAGGACCATTGCAGTAAATCCATTTAGTGGAGGCAAAGACATTTGTCCAGTGGATAACAAAGGTTTAGGATGGTTTATGACAATTCAGGATGTACAGTATCATATCAGTATACAGAATATGTATCGGCTTGTTCGGGCTTTTCTTCCACACTCTCAAGAAGAAATGAAGGCCTACTATAAGAGAGGTTATGATGATGCAATCCAGTTTTTAAGACGACAACCTGATATTTGTTGTGGTTGAAATGATTGGAAACAGAGACGAATCACCTGTGATAATGTATATACATTCAAACCTGTCAATAGCAACCACCCGTAGTTAAAAGCCAAACTGGATTTTGTATACAGGTGACCTCTGAATGCAGATTCACCTTTCAAACTTGGTTTATGAACAAATACCATTACCATTATTCTTCATCCTCTTCTTCTTCTTCTTCTTCTTCTTATTATTATTATTATTATTATTATTATTATTATTATTATTGTTACATGTATTATTATTATTTCAGGCAATTGGCATAATTTTCTACTCAAACAATTTACCGTATAAATTTATCATTAATAAATTCTGGTGAAAAAGAGTTTCATTCATAAATTTCTTAAAGCTTTCCCTCTGCCAAATTTTCATGCAGTACGGTATGTAGTTGCTTCTATAAAACAGTGAGGAGATAGCTAGCTCAGCTGCTTGTATAATGCACTTAGAGTTTGCTATCTCAGAAGTAACATACCTAGGTCAAATATAGTAAGTGTCAACCCAGTGATTGACAGGTGAACTTTGTTCAAAGACTTATGATGCCTTTAAAGTTGAAACACTGTTCCCATCATGTATTGACTATAAAATGTGCACAAGTTTTTGTCTACAGTTCTGTGTTCTTGCAGAATTTGGCATAGCATTCCTTGAAAAGTTTGAACCAACAAAATATCTTATATGAAATAGTGACTGTAATGTTGGTCCATTATCACTTCTTTGATTAAAAAGAGTAACCTAATGATTAAATGCCTGTTAACATTTTCATCTCAAGCTTGGAAGGATATTTAATGAAGATCTGGTATGTACATTGTGACCATCTGTTCATTTTTCTTGGACCACAATGCATCTTGTGCATACCGATTTATGAAGAGCTTACCATGATCTTATCCCCAAACTATTATTATGCAGTTAACACTGATGGAAATCATTAAAAAGGGTCAAATTTGATACACTAAAACAGGGAGAGGGGGGGGGGGGTTAACAATGATGACTTTCTTTGAGTATTTACCCCAACAATGAATTTCTAAGCAATATTATGGGTTTATTTAAATTTTTTAAATAATGCAGTGGAGAGATTAGCCAATTTAAAGTTATACTGACATTGTCTTGAGTACAGTGAATGTAAGCTAGATAAGACATGTTTACACATCAATTCACATGACATGTCTTAAATAATGCCTTTTTGGGGAAAACAAAAACTTCATTTGCATGGCTGATAAAGTCAGGTGACTGCTGTAAGCAGTAAGAAACTACTACATATATTTGGTTAGGAAATATCTGTCCGTTGACTGCATAAAGCAGGTGACCGTTTAATACATGATGTTTATAGCGAAAATATCATGGGAGAAAATGGGAATGGCCAATGAGACCGTGTAACTGCTATATAAAGGATAAAGGTGATTGTTAGGGCAGGTTAGACTCTGTGTGTGTGTGTGTGTGTGTGTGTGTGTGTGTGTGTGTGTGTGTGTGTGCACACATGCATGCATGTGTAATAAGCCATAAAAAATAATTCTTGCACAAAGTGAAATCAAGTGAAAATACATTTATGCATTTATGCATGTATAACCAGGCTAATTGCAGTTGTTTTGGGGGGAGGTGTAATTTTGCACCATAATCCATCTTCAAATATCATAATTTCACATGCTAGTTGATCACAGTTATTGTTGTACATGGTATCCAGACAATTTGCAGGCGGAAAATTTTGAGCGGACAATTCAGAGATGGACATTTTGGATAATGGACAATTCAGAGAGGGGACAATTGGGAGACAGACATTTCGGATAATGGATAATTCGGAGAGGCGATAAGAGACAGAATAAAAATTTCCTTCTATTCGCTGCTGATGAGGATCTTAATTTCTTAGCTGGAAGTCGAATTTGGTTTGCTGACAGTACATTCAGAGTAAGTCCTGCCTCATATACTCAGCTATACACAATACATGCACTGCATAATGGAATCAACATAACATGCATGTATGCTCTTCTGCCTAACAAGTTAGAAGCTACGTATACAACACTGCTGCTGAAGCTAAAGAAACTCCAACCAAGATTAAATCCTGAAGTAATTGTTATAGACTTTGAAAGAGCAGCAATGAATGCTTTTAAGAATGCTTTCAACACACAGATTCACAGTTGCCATTTCCATTTTAGTCAATGCATTTGGCAAAAGGTCCAGGAGCTTGGGTTTGCAAGCAACTACAACAACGACGTGGATTTTGCAATGCACATTCGTATGTTTATAGCACTGTCTTATGTACTGAATCTGGTAAGGTGAGTATATATGAGGAACTGATGGAGCTGCAGTCATTTCCAGAGGTTGACTCTTTGCTTAGTTACTTCGAAGACACCTTCATTGGACACACGTGGCGCCGGAGAAGAAGAGGCGGTGCAATATTTCCAGCGGAGATATGGAATTGCTTTGAAGCGGTCAAAAATGACACCCCCCGCATGAATAATGCCATTGAAGGTTTTCACATTGCATTTGCAAGCTTCGTGCAAATAGCTCATCCAACCCTTAAAAGGCTTGTTAAGAAACTTCAGAAAGAGCTAAATATCCGCCAGATGAACATTGAGTGGGCACTTGCAGGTGAAGCGCCTCCACTGTGAAAGAAGAAATATCGAGATTTGGATCACCGTCTTTATTGCATTGTATCAAATTATAGTTCTTATTATTCCATTGATTACTTACGTGGCTGCTGCCACAACATTAACCTAATTGCATAAATATCTGACTTATCACAGTTTGCGAAATTTAAATCTGGTGTAATGATCGAGCTTGTTTGGAATTTTTTTAAAACCATTTTGTTCACAAAACATAAGGTTTTATTACACTAAGAATTATTACATTGTGTTTGATTATTTGAATATTGTTTGCATTCAGTCATATGTTGTTGAGTAACTTAGCTCAAATTTTGTAGCTTCTTTGTACAAGATTCTTAGTTCATATGCTGTACCCATAGACGTTTCTAAAAACAAAATCAATTCATTAAAGCGTGTTTTTATATGTGAGTTGTGTTAATTCGTTTTTCATTTTTAAGTAATGGGCTTCGACTTTTCCATCTCTGAATTCATTTCTCATGATCTCCAAATTGTCTGCTTCCATATTGTCCATTCTCCGAACTGTCCGTCTCCGAATTGCCCTACATTTTCAAATCCATATCATGCGAGCAAGAGATGACTGTAATTACAAATGAAGGCAGTATGAGGATAACTGTACAGCTGCCCCAAATTCTTGGCAGACTGGCAGACTATTACATGTTAATGGTAGCCCCATAGCCGCACCACTCATTTAACAAAGTCCCCCTGCCCCCAAAAGAGTCACCCACCATGAGAAATAATTCTGGCATCTCTGAGCCATACATGTACATAACTGTGTACCGTAAATTGTTGATTATCCAGACTTAGGGATCATACAGATCAATCACATATGATGCTATTTTTAAAAGCACATTTCTGATTGGCTGAAAATGAAAACTCAGTCTCAGCCTTAAGTTGATCATGTTATGAACTGCAATCCTGGACTTATCAGTCATTCAGACTAATGGAGTGTCTTCCAGATGATCAAAAATTTACTGTACATAAAATTATTAGTTATGCAGACAACCAACTATCGGGACAAAATGCATGTCTGCAATTGGGTCTGGATAATTGACATATTACTGTATCATCCAAACATATATCTAGTCAAAGCATTTATATTTCGAGGAAACTCCATCTGAGGAGGAATTTACTTTTGAATTATTTAATTCTGTGATGATACATAGGAATTGTGATTATGCAAGGCTTGGAAAATTGAAACATTTGCCAGAATGTCTGTAAAAAATATAAACCCTACACCTTGTCTTTGGGTTTAGAATCCTTTCTCAAGCTCTGTCCAACATTGTATCTGTGCCATTCATGCACTATTCATATAAATTGACAATATCAGTACCTGTATCAGGTGTGTTGTATTGAAGTCTACCTCAGTTTTACATATATATATAATATAGTAATCTTTCTTAATACCCATGAAGAAAATGAAATTGGATATGAATGTTTTTATTGGTTCAGTAGTTCACTTTCATCCTCACAGGCATATCACCTCTTCAAGGTCAATTTAATTATCAGTAATTAATTTTAAAATGACAATTTTGCTACCGCCATTCATGCAGTGTATAATTGATTTTCAAGCTTCGTGACTTATGAATCCTGTAAAATATGACACTCAGTTATTACAAGTACCGTATATACTCGCATATAAACCAATACCAACTGCATAGACCCAGATCTGCCATCACATAATGCACCAGCAGATCTGGGCCTATGCAGTTTGTAAGGACTAATCAGTAGAACAAACATAGACCCTGATCTGCCGGCGCATTATGCGACAACGGATCAGGGTCTATGTTGTTTGCATTTGTAGCTATATTATATGCCAGTATATACGGTACAAATAGTTCTAAAATAATAACAAATCGCAAGAAATAAATAACAGAACCATATCTTAACTAATGTTTACAAGTATTATCAAGGCACAAAAGAAGGGCTCATGAATACATAAGTAGTTCATTTCTAGTGCTGTGAACTAATTTCTTGCTTTCTTAGTCACACAAGGTGAATTGAACCAATCTAAATGCTTGTCACAAAGGCTTGGTAAAAAATTTTAACATTATTTGATAATCATCTGTATCACAAGTTTTACAGTACATAACACATACTCTGTATTTAATAGTGCTGTCTGTAGACTTTTAATGACCATGCCTTATTCTGGACTGCATTAACTGAGTACTGTTGAATAGGATATACGATTTTCAGTCATAATGTGTTGTGTTGGGTAGAGGCTGTCGAAAGTAGAACAGAAGGCAAGAAATAGTATAGAGGAATGTGTGGAAGGGAGGTGGAAATCAAGCCACCATCAAAGTTTGGTCAAGGAATATTGGAAGGGAGGTGGAAATCAAGCCACCAACAAAATTTGATCAAGGAATGTGTGGAAGGGAGGTAGAAATCAAGCCATCAACAAAGTTTGATCAAGGAATGTGTGAAAATGAGGTGGAAATCAAGCCACCAACAAAGTTTGATCAAGGAATGCGTGGAAGGGAGGTGGAAATCAAGCTACCAACAAAGTTTGGTCAAGGAATGTAGTGTAGAATACAAAAATCATGTAGAAATAATTTTCTTTATTTTGGGTGTTTGTGACTTGATCTTTGACCTTTTGAACCCTATGGCAATAACTTTCTATCTTCTTCCATGTGCAAGCCATTGACGAAAGTTGCTGAAAATATTTGAAATCAAACTCGGCTTGAAATATCACTCGAGAATACATTTCTCCTTTGGGTCACATTGGTCTTGACATTAACCTTTCAACTATTCATTTGTTCCTAAAACTTTGTTTTTAAACTTAAACTCTCATTTTATTTTTAAAGTTGTTGCTAAAATAAAATATATTTCTACACGTTTGAGTTGTTCCTATAAATATTAATTACTAAACCCATGAGATGTTGGCAGAGCTTATTACCACCCAGAAAGGCCGTATTTCTGACCAGATTTTGATCAATTTTGGAAGCTTAAACATGCGTCCTTATTAATGTCTCATATTAATTCAGTAATAAACAGCATTTATGAATATTGCCACTCTACTTAGTGCTTATTTTATCACGCTGTATTATATGATCAAGATATATTAAGATGCTGTCAGTTTACATATTTGTTCATTCTTGGAAACCTATAATAGAATGTCAGGTTCATGGTGAAGTACAGTAAGAGAAGAGCGATATCAGGCCCACTTGGGCGTCTGTTTAAACCTTATTTTATATTGTCAGCTAAATAGATCAAGAGCACTATATTATCGTAGTTTATCACAATCTTGTAAAGAGACTCGTATTTATCCGTGTTGTACATTTATTGTTGGCGGTGTTATTAGTTTCACACATATGATCAGATAAATATAGAAGTCTGTGTTGGAAGTAAGTATTCAGTTTGTAGCCTCTTCGTGAAACTCTGTTAGTGTGACCTTTCTTTCCTTTTTCGGTGGGTCACAGTGACCTAATATTGATTCAGATGGTGGTACTGGCATATAGGACTTGTTTCATAGCATACATTCCCTGCAAAGATCAACCTGTCTTCACAAAAGCTGGGTCAGGTTATTGCTTTCATTTATCGAACTCGAGTGTCGAATATACTCGCATCATAGACCCTGATCTGCTGTTGCATAATGCGCTGGAAGATCAGGGTCTGTGTTGTTTGTTCTACTGATTAGTCCTTACAAACTACATAGACCCAGATATGCCGGCGCATTATGCGACAACAGATCTGGGTCTGTGCAGTTTGTAGTTGGATTGGGCTTAAAAGCGAGTATAGGCGGTAAACGTACTATTGAGTTCCTTTTCGAATACTTTATGATTTTCAAATTTTAACTCCGAATAGACTGATTCAGCAGGTTTTGAATTTAAGTATATCATCCTAGCAAAACAATTTGTAGTTCAACAAAAGACATTACGGAAAATCGGAAATTATCTACACACTAATTAGAATAGCAACTTTTTTTTTTTAAGTGGACGTTTCTGTCCTTGCCAGCAAAAGAAACATAAATCGATGCTCGTTTCTCTCCTTGCCCCCCCCCCCCAGTTATTTTTTATTTTTTATTATTATTATTTTTTTAAATTAATGATTGATAAGGACTTTAAAGGAGATGGTGAAAATATGAATTTGACTAGCAATGTCTAAGTTAGAGATTTGAGGTTGTACATGTGTATGTCATATAGTGCAGACTGCGTAGGTGACACTAGTTTCTTGTCAGACCGCTCGAGCAGTTCTGTTCCAATATTGGAGTAAAGTAAAACATTCACACCTAGCTGGGTGACTAGATTAGTCAGCCATTGCAATTTCTGTTGTACGATATTTAATTTGCGGCTGCTGCGTTCTTTTGAGTGGTCAATTAAGCATGAATAGCACAATGTCCAGTACCTCCGGCCACGAGGAGAAAAAGCTAAAATGCTTTATTTGACGGATGGAGGTACGCACGCGTGGACCGACGGATCATACATAAATACGAATTGCCGAATTTCGCATTTGACTGAGACAGTAACAGAAAAACAGTATTCGACCGAAGACTCTACGCGCCGTATCGCATTCGACCGATGGCGGTACTCGATATGCTGCATTCAAATATGCTGCTTCAAGGGAGTGATATTGCATTCGATCAAGTCGCCTGTTGGACTCGCTGGAATGCAATACAGTACCTACCGTCATCGGTCGAATGTCAGTTTACTGTTACTGTCTTACACCATGCAAGATGTCCAAGTGAATTCTCTGTACTTCCCAGATGATATTTTTTAACCAAATGTACATTGGCTCGGTTTGGACTCGAATCCACAACTATTTTGGTTTCTGGATTCAGAGGGAGATGCATAACCTCTGTTCCACAGTTGCTTTCTTTCCTAGAGGTGCATATTTGTGATACTCCCATCATGGGTAAATACCAATTTGCGATTAACGGGGTAAATACCAATTTGCGACGTTTGCATTCGACAGAGAAGGTAACATACAAAAGATGCTATTCGACCGAGGACGGTCCGGGATCGTATTTGACCGATGACGGGACACGCTTATGGCAAACCAACAAGGCCATAACGTTGAAACGCTTCGCGATCTAGAGGCTCAATCATAAGATACTTTTCAATAATATGATCTCTGTAACTTGAGTAATCTAGCTTTCCATTATGCGCAGTCGAGTTCTTCACCTCTTCCCGACATCGAAAATCCCACAGCGTAATCGTCTACTATGTAAAATGGAAGTTTCGATTTTGCGTGATGGAGTGCTCGATTGGGCGTAATGTAAAGCTCGAATTTGCGTTTTCCGGAGATTGTGTAATTGCAAGTGGTTGGCTTTCTGGAGTAATAGAGCATCGAGATTGCGAAGCGTTTCCACGTTATGGCTTGCCATACACGCTAGGCTTCGATCTAGTCGTGGATAAAGAGTCGGTCGGATAGTTCGTACCGTCGTTTGTTGAATACAAAACAGTGCGTCCTCGTTGGTATACCACTTTTCTGTTACCGTCTTGGTAAAATGTGAAAATCGCAATTCGGTATGTATGTCTTGATTTTTCTCAGCACAGCGACTTTACAGTAATCAAATCGCCACAAGGAAAAAAAGAAGAGCCTTAGTTCTTGTAGACCTGCTGGGCCGCAGGTAAACAAAGATGTTACGATAAATGAGTTATTACTAATTTTTTATTTTTCTCACTTAAGAAAGATAATGCAGGAATTTACATGCTCCGCGTACTCTGTTAGGTTTCAAGTACTTTGAGATTTCAAAGTATTATTTAGCGCACGATGCCTAGATATATGGCATTTCATTTTATTACGCGTTGTATACGAGGTCTTATACACAGCAATTCGATCTTGAAGTTGTCTTTCTTTCTTTTTTATAACAAGAATGCATCCGAAGGAAGCATTTTCTTTTCTTCTTTTTTTCTGTTCTCCTGTTTGTGTGTATAAAGGAGACAAAAATTAGGCAGTATGTCTATGGTAACTATTTTTAGTAAATATTCTTAAATAGTGTCAAAACTTCATAAAGAAATTCGATATACATGTATATATAATATGTTCAATTCTCAGTTCGCGTGAATACATTCACAGTCATTTTTAGACGTAATAAAACTCGTATCTCGTATCATTGTGTATAAATCTACACTAAATGATTTGTTTTAATTCTATAAGTGTTTTTATTATATGATAATTCAAATGTTGGGAAAATATGACAGTTAATGAAAAGTACATACAATTAAGCAGTTGACATATTATATTGACAACAAAAATAAGTTGTCCAATTAAAAGCAAAAATACGAAAAATGTCACTACGTCTATACTTCGTACTCTTTAATCCATTGAAACCGGAAAAATCCGATGGTTAAAGCGTTTTGTAGTGCTGATTAATGTCCTGTCCATTAGTTCTTGTTTTGCATTCATACAAATCGTGAAACTTCTAGTAAACTCTTTCTTAATCAACATATATGGAATATAATAGAATGGAACAATTTCGGCCGTTTAGAGTGTGTATATATAGGTTTTGCACTGTTCTTTGTCAGTTGTTGTTTTATACATGCATAAAATCAGATCGAGATATCTGTAGTTCGTGTCAATGAGGTTTAATATTTTGAAGGAAAAAAATCTGTCTGGTTTTAAGTACAGGTTCAAGCCATCATTGATTCAGTGTGAATTTTCAAGAATGTATAATACTGTAATTCAGTGTGAATTTTCAAGAATGTATAATACTGTAATTCAGTGTGAATTTTCAAGAATGTATAATACTGTAATTCAGTGTGAATTTTCAAGAATGTATAATACTGTAATTCAGGGTGGGAATCTGATTTTCTGAAGTAAATTCTTTCTTTATCTCTGTTGATAATACACTAGAACGTCAACTATCCGGACCCATTTCCCCGAATAATATGTTCTCCGGATAACGGATAAATTTAAATAGAATAGAGCAAGTTGGCTTGAATACACGATCCAGTGTGTTCAAGCCAACGGTATAGGTGCAATAGAGATTCTTATATATCCTGTTTGGATATGAGAGGTGGCTGTTTAGTTATCCTATTTGGATATGAGAGGTGACTGTTTTGAGGAAGATGTTTGGATATGAGAGGTATCTGTTTAGGGATCCTGTTTGGATATGACAGCTGGCTGTTTAGGAATCCTGTTTGGATATGAGAGCTGGTTGTTTAGGGAAGATGTTTTGGATATAAGAGGTGTCTGTTTAGGGAAGATAACGTTTATGAGAGGCGATATTGTGTAATTAAACTTTGTGATATGTAAGCGATAAAATAACAGCTTTGATGTGAAATTCATAAAGTACAAATAGTTGTGTTTCATACGCGAAAAAGTATATAAAAAATATTGGGTTTCATCTGAAATTCATAACGAAACCACTAATTTGCAGCTTTAACAACAAAAAAGCAAAGGAAAAACAACAGAAACACACGCGTTGTGGTGTAAATGTATATTGTTACATACAGTGGTAATGTTTTCTTTCCTCAGTAAATTGATTCGTATTTTTTTTTACCACCTCAGGGTTACTTGTTTTCTTTATATATACGAATATTTACTCGCCAAAACATTGCACCAGGTCAACTGTACAAACAATTGGGTTTTAATTAGTTATGTAGTTTTTACTGACTTCCCCCAGCCGAGGTGCCATAGAGACTAAGATATCAAATTAGATTTTTGTGTTTATATGGGACCTAAAAACCGCTTATTTCATTCGCTCATTGACGCTTAACACATAAAAACATCCAACGATAATTGGATCTATCGTTATAACTTTAAACAACATTCGATACATCTAATTGCCTATCCCCTTTCCTCGATTTTTTTCCCAATAATAAGCTAAAAATATTGATAAACATCAATAATATTTTATATTACATACAATTCAAGTATATTTATCTGTATGATACGTGTACTAACTGACCCTGCCCTCTGATCATTTCTGGTCGTCATTTGGTAGATTGCAAAATGTTTGATTGGTCGGGCTCGATTATGGTGGCGAGACATAGGCGCCCCACCGATCTGAAATATTATTGAGTTAATTTATCATATTCCCACCACCGAGCCACTACCCCTGTCGGCAGTTAAGGGTCATTATTAGTTGAACCACCCATACCCAAATGACAGAGCCTCATTAAATGTCCTATTTTGTATGTGCCCCCTGGTAATGAAAAGGAAGCATATTGATTTACTCCTTCCTTTTGTCCGTCTGTACGTCAATACGTTCTCTTTGGTTGTACCGTCCATACCCTAATGTAGGAGTATCCTCACTTTTATGTGCACGCTGTTAAACCATAGGCATATTGTCTCCTTTCCGTCTGTTCGTATGTCCGTCTGTGCGTAATTTCGTCCTTGTGTTAGCTTGTTTGCACAATGAAGCAGAATTGTTTCAAACAGACGATGAAATCTGGCAGGCTTTTATTCATAATCCGCATCTACACTGATTAGATTTTCACTCCTTTCAAATCCTTTTTTCCTAAATTTTCTTCCATCCTCCTTCCGTTTTCTTTCCATCGTAAAAGAAACACAAGAAAGCCACATTGTGATTCTGAAATACGATCCCTTTTGTACAAAATGTGTCAATGATGATGATGACAACGACAACGACGAGACAAATAAGAATCATTATCATCTGTATTTTCAGTGTGCACGCAAATACATCGAACTCTTGTAATTTTTTGTTTATCATTTGGCTATTAATACGAACAAATAAAATCATCATGTTTTTAAAACGTCTGCATAACGATAACAAGGTAAAAACATGCAAGAAAGCAAACTCGATCAATTATCATAATTATTTAATAAATAGGTTAGTGACGCATTGTTTACACACGGAGACCCTAGGATTTGTGGAATCTTGTCAATTATTGTACACAGAGTTGATTTCGAGCAATCAAAAGCAAACAATTGCTGCGGAACAAAACAATTTTTTTAGATGTTTATTTGCAAAAAGTTAACCGGTAAATATTTGTGATGCTTCCTTGATTGAGTCTGAATTTTCAAGAGTAAATAACACTGTACTTCATGGTGGAAATCGGAGTTACTGAAGTTGTATATCGGTTGATAAAGCAGTAAAACGTCCACCATCCGGACCCATGGAAGATGTTGGTTTTACCCGACAAATATGTTGTCGGGATAACGGATACAAATTTATACAGAATATATTGTATGTCCGGAAGCACTCCGTTGGTCCGTATAATTGGAATGCCAAAAGAAGTGTCAATTATAAGAATCTATTTTCATGTATTTATCAATTTACAGTTTCTTCGCATACAACTTGAAAACTAATCCAGCGAAGTTGTGAATAATTAACAAGTCTGAAAACAATAGAACATAAACAATGCAAATGAAGAAAAGTAAAGGAATTAAATGAAAATTTGAGGAAATGATTAGTGAATTGAAACAAATACACAAAATGGATCCAAATGACAATTCTGTCATCTTTCTGAACAGAAAAAAAAAAGAAAAAAGAAACTTAATAAACAAAACGTGTTTTAGGAGAAAAGTGTTCATAACATTAATCATTGGCTATCTTTTCTCAGGAATAGAGAAGGAATTTCCTCACATTTATCAGTAATTAAACTTGTTTACAGGAGGTCACTTGTTTTCCGTGCAACATCTCAAATCTGAATAATATTGACAAAACTACACTGTTGTTTGGTACAAAATTTACAAGTTCAGTGTTAGATAGTACGAAATTGACCATTTACCAAATGAAAGGTCTAGATTGGTCAGATGACACAAATAAAGTTCCTTCGGTAGAAGTTTGTCCTGTACCCAGAAGAAATTAATCGAAATGCACTGTTCTACTTGAATAGTATAAAGGGAAATTTAAGGTTTCTTTGCAAAATGTATTTTCTTCAAATTGAAGGTGTTATTTCCAATTAACATAAGTATTTACAGTTCCCTGTCTTTCGAATAAGCTAAATTTTCATATAACATGCATGCATGATGTCATAAACAGTATACATAACGTCATAATGTCATCCAGTGGAGTACTAAGGGTAAATGGCGCCCGGTGCGACGATGATGGCCCAAAGGGTCAGAATACGCCGAATTTTTATCACCTGTTTTGGCGCCCCAAAACCTCTGGCGTTCGGGGCAACCCCCCTCCCCCCCGGCCACCGTTAGTACGCTACTGATGTCACCCATTTAACCACTAGTTATATTGCTACCAAGACTGGTATTTTACGCGCTCATTCATGGATAAGTTCATCGCAGTTACGTCCCTTAGTACATACTCGTTGGACGAGGCTCGATTGACGCATAAACCTCGAGAAAAACTCTTTAATGATTTTTAAAAATACATAGATTAGAAAGGAGTAGGAGAAAGCAAAATTAACAACAAGAGCAGTGCATTCTTCTTCTCCTCATCCTTATCACCATCACCATCACCACCACCATCATCATCATCATCATCATCATCATTATCATCATCTTCTTCTTCTTCTTCTTCGTTTTCTTCCTTTTGAAGTTTTATATGTATGGTTTCAACAGTTACTAGCCAGTTTAACTACTTTTCTCGTAAAGTTTCTACATATCTCATTATATGCACAATTTTGGCCAGATCCAGGTACTCATAACAATGTCAATATGAATTTAAGGAAGAGTTTTAATCAGTTTAATACAAGTGAGACCCCGACCCGGTTTCACTACATTTAAATTGTTGTCCCTCATTTTTGTTATATTTTTGTTAAATCTTGCTTATGATACATGTGACAGTATTTTTTGTCAAAAGTAGAGAATGTCGAAATAATGAAATTTAACTTTGTAGATTTGAAATTGTACACTTGGAAATCTTAAGATTCTTGAACAAGAAAAAAATCGAGGAAATCCTCAACTTTTCCTTATTGATAGAACAAAAGGTTTCTTTCAGATAGAATTAAAAATATTTTGAATAGATATTTATTCTTGATGACTGCTAAATGATTGGTGAAAAAGTATTTATTTAGAACCGAGTAATAAGAAAGATATTCAGAGACCTCAATTTGAGGAAGAAATTTAGGAGGTTTAGTGAAACTGTTACAAGGACTTAAGAATATAAAAAAAATTCTCGCACTCAAACTCCGACTCGATCAACATACTGACGTCTGAATGGTCACTGATTTTGCGTTAGTCAATCAGGCGATAGAATTTATTGTTGACTCTGATTTTAAGAATTGTTGCAAATCTGGAACTAGAACAGAAACAGGAGTTCATGTTGCTACATACAAACTAATAACGGAATTTATTAATTTTTTTATCGCTCGGACTTGTGAATAGGGGCAATGTGTGGTCATCTCTTCTAAAGATGTTTGATGTGATCTGGCGGCCGGGATGAGTTTTGACAAATGTGATCAGGCACGTGTTCTGTATTTGGGCAATTTTTTGGGTTCGTCTGTTTAGGCAACCTGGTTTATAATAAGACGATCTTATTGCAACTCCAGTATAACCAGAACTTCCCATCCGCTATGAAAAATCGAGAAGATGGAGGCAGATGAACGTCCCTAGGAACGACCAAAGAAGCATGTTGTTGAAAGGAGACTCCATCGCTTAATACAAAAGAAATAACCAAAAGGATTGAGCATTTTCATTTTATGTTTGGAGTAAAAACACAAAAAATGAAATTAATTAATAATTTATGAAAAGAAAAATGTTTGTTTTGACCAAGACATTTTTATATCCAAAACACGAACGTGTTTTGGGATGAGAGACACTGTTTTGGTCAGACAGCTAACCTTATCCAGACGACTGGACCAGAAACATCTGGCAATGTACCCGGTCTACATGCCATCTAGACTAATGTTGAACATATGTAAAGGGAATTTTTGCACATATATATTTGCAAAAATCTCTTTGGCTGTATGTTTCGTTGTTCTTTTTACAACAAAACTTGCATTTATTTTTTGCGATTTTTAATTTAATTTAATTATATTACTTGATTTAAATAATCAGTGTATTTAAATTTTAAAAATTATCGATTTTTCTGCGATATACACTTTTCGCAGCTCATTATTAAGTATTTTGGTTAACAATAATATCCCACACAGAATTTTTCTTTTATTTTATGGTTCCCACTTTTGAACATTAAAAAGACTTCTTTATTAAATTAAAAGTTTCAAAAATGTTTATCAAAAGACATAATGAAGTAAAACTGCAGTGAATCGTTCTCTACTCTTAGAAAAATTCAAGAAATTATTTTTTAATAACTATTGGTTAAAGTTTAAGAAGACGACAGCTAAAATATGGAAACCTCCTTTTTGAGAGGTTGACTCGCCAATAGTCTCCACTATAAATAGTGAAAAATAAATGAATAGTAGCGGCCAAAATATTGCAGTTTTCTCTTAATATTTTTTTAATAAATAAAGTTTATTGGGGGATTAGCTAATTGAAATACTGTTCCTCTTTGTAAATGTATGTCTTAAATTTACACATTTACTATCGTTTTGAAATGCGTTGGCAATTGCCACCTTGTCGATTTGTTTGTTTCGTTTGGGATTTATTTCTTCAGTTTGGAAACTTACTTTTGCCCACACACTGTATTATATACCTACCTAGCGCAGATTTGTTAACCAGGTAGCGTCCGTTTGTTGAAAGTTGTCTTTACAAAGCTACATGGGAGCAATTACCATGTAATTTTAGAGACGGTCTCCCACTATAGCCAAATCTTTGAAATTTGTTTGTGGTGAAGATATTATGGAATATAATTGAAAAATCATATAAAATAGGCCTCCTCTTTTTGTTCCCCGGCATTCCTTCATGCTTCCCTAGTAAGCTTGGCGCGCTGATAAAATTGTATAGATGGTTCAGATAGTCTGAGAAGAGAAAGTATAATCTTTACTTATCGTCAACAGGCGTTTTGCAAAGTCATTCTCTACACGGAGAATATTTTACCAGTCGTTTGAAGTGAAGAGCACAGTGCTAATGATAACGGTAATTGTTTTTAGAAGATAAAGCAAGTTCAATTGTTTCTCAAAATTTAAATTAGAGAGTGTTGAATTTCCCGTGCGGTTGATTAAAGCGTGATTACTCAGTGTGTGGGAACATTATCTCTTAATAGACCTTACCCCCCGAATGTAGTATAATAGGTGACGATACTTAAATTATAGGTATTGGATATCTGTGAAATATACACATATATTTTATTACTATTTGAGATAGTTATTGTATAACACACTCTCGTCAAGAAGGTAATAGGGGGATTTGCTGGGCAAAGGAATTTCGAGGTACCGTATGTGCACAGCTTATGAATCAACATTTATTTCGTTAGGGCTCCAGCGTTTAGGCTCGTTATCTATCAATGGTTTCAAAATGATGATGATGCGACCAGCAGCACGACAACCACCACCACAACAACAACTACTAGTACCACTAGTACTGCTACTACTACTACTTCTGTTACCACTTTTTCTACTACTGCTACTATTACCACCACTACTACAACTACTTCTACTACTACTATTACTACTTCTACTACTATTACAACTTTTACTTCTACTAGTACCACTACTAATGCTGCTGCTACTACTACTACGAAAACAATTTTTTCTACTACTGCTGCTGCTACTACTGTTACTACTACTACTTCTACTACTAGTACTACTACTACTACTGTTACTAGTACCACTACTACTTCCACTACTACTACTAGTACCACCACTACTACTACTACTACTAGTACCACGACTACTACTACTACTGTTACTACTAATAATTGTACCACTACTACTACTACTAAACTACTGTTACTGCTAATACTAGTACTACTAATAGTACCACAACTACTACTACTACCGCTACTACTACTACTACCACTACTAATACTAGTACCACCACTACTACTACTACTACTGTTACTACTAATACTAGTACCAATACTACTACTACTACTGTTACTGCTAATACTAGTACCACTACTACTACTACCACTACTACTACTACTAGTACCACTACTACCTTTGCTGCTACTATTACTACTACTACTACTACTGTTACTACTAATACTAGTACCAATACTACTACTACAACTGTTACTGCTAATACTAGTACCACTACTACTACTACCACTACTACTACTACTAGTACCACTACTACCTTTGCTGCTACTATTACTACTACTACTACTAATAATACTACTACTACTACTACTACCACTTCTACTACTAATACAACTACTATTACTGCTACTGTGAAACCACTCAAGACCGAAATCACTCAGGACAAATTTAAATTTTCGGTTTTGATAAGTTTACAGTTTAATGATGTTCGCTTTTTCACCTAAGGATGATTTGCGGTCAGGTGTTATCAGTAAACAAATTTTTTTTATACGTTTTGACAAAACATGATGACAGGTCAGTTTTAAAATTTATATCTGTGATAATCTAAGGATTTCATTACATCTGTATGTGTACCTATGTTGGATTGTTTTGTAACTGTGCATGGCTATAGACTGTTTAAAGACTACTTGCCGGTGACATGCTTTGATTGGGTTCCGGTTTTAGAGATTCAGTTTTTCGGTTTAGTATAAGATTTACTTTAGAGACTGAAAATTTAATTATGTTTTCAGAGTAGAGGGGTTTCGGTTAAACGAGTTACGGTATATTGAAATTAAAGAAGGAAAACTTTGGGACCAGAAACATTATTCAGTATCAAGGGGGGGGGGGGGGGGGGGGAAACGGTTTACAGAGGTTTCGGTCTTAAGAAATTTGACTGTACTACAACTACTATACAGTGTAATCATCAGCACGATATATATATGTGTGTGTGTGTGTGTGTGTGTGTTGCATGTGTATCGATCTTCTAATTTAGTCATTATTATTATTATTATTATTATTATTACAACTGTACCAACAACAATGATATCTGCTAATAATTTATCAACAAATTTTGAGCGAAAATATGAGCGCTTTGTTTTCAAATTTTTAAATGCTTAAACATTATTTTTTATTGTATTATCATAAATTTCCGAACTGTAAGAAAATGTATTGTCTTCAAATAATTTTGCAAGTTTCGTTTATTTCTTTTCTTTTTTAGAGGTATCATAAAACCGGTGGTAAGTTGAAATATTGTCAATATGTAGACATTTACATGCTTTATATATTACTTTAAGTTGAGTTGACGATTGTGTATGTTTAGAATGAAGTATTGTAAATGATTGACGTATGCCATCAAAAATTACAAAAATGTTCCAGTCGTGTAGATGCTTATTTTTGTGTGTCAACACTGTATCTTTGCGTCTTTATCATATGCAGAAATACGAACATTATTAAACATAAAGTTTCCAACATTGACACAATCTATTGGAAGGAAAGAATGATTGTATGCCTACCCTAACAAAAATCTTACACTGTATTTATGATTTATCAGATGTCAAAAAACATTATATATTGAAATGCCATTATACGACTTTTTGAGCAAACATGTCCGGTACAAATATATATACTTATCTGAGAAATAGTTGACACACATTTACATAAATTAATGATTATGGCGATAAATATTTGTCATTAGTGTCACAGTTTCTATTTTGACTGTATTTCAACCAAAATAGGAAAATACCTATACAAATTACAATGATGATATAAATTTGAAATACCACTTAAGTGCAATTTATGCGTTATTAACAAGGAGACGGTAATTTAGGATTGAACATTACAACAGGAATTGGAAATACTGCTATTTTATTCTTTATGGATATATCCCTGACATGTACGTGTTTTAAATATTGTTTTTATAATGATTCAAATTTAGGTATTTCTAATCGAATGCGAGATTTTATTGCCTGAATTCCATCGTATAATTGGTTCTTGTTTAAATCCAGTACACTTGCCGCCAGAGTAAAAAAAAAAAAAAAAAAAAAAAGTATTCTATAACTATGTTTGTACTTAAGAGAGGAAACAATTCTCATCACAGTCAGTCAGACAGGTTGAAAGACACTTGAACAGAGAAACGGACCAACATTCACATTCAGTAAACAAGAAGCGGAAAGAAAAAAAGGATAGATAGATAGATCGATAGACGGATAGATGGATAAATAGATATATGGATAAATAGATAGATGGATGGATGAATAGATAGATAGATAGATAGATGGATGGATGGATGGATGGATATATATATATATATATATATATATATATATATATATATATATATATATATATATATATGGATGGATGTATAAATAGATAGATAAATAGATTACATGCACTAATTTTAACTATTTAATAATTAATTAATTATTGTTTGTATCAATTCTCTTATGACGTTTTCCTTGTTTGAATACAAGTCTTCGATGTTATTCATTAGCACGTATTTACAAATATATTGGATAGTTTTGATATAAACAATTTTATGTATGTACCACAGAAGATTGTTCCTTTCGAATAAAGTTCATAAAACAAGTAAATAATAACTATCTTTGCGAGCACCATCGACCAACAGGTTGAAATTATTTGACAAGTTTAATAAATTTAAATTGGATTGGGCACAAAAATTAGGATTCTGTTTATCACATGACAAAAAAATACTAATTTTATTCGACGAAACCGCAGAAAAAATGTAGTGAAATGATTTCTAAAAACATGCCGATGCCTCTGTCATTACGCGTTTGCCTATCATGGGATCGTGATGTCATTTGTGACGTGATGAGGTCTTATTAAACGTGTTATATATCGAAAAATTGCGATATAGGTACATTGACCTAAATAACACAGTAGTTATGTGATAAAATAAGGTGTTAGTATGCAGAAATAGTCATGCGATTATTTTAGAGTAAACTTTATTTACTGGCTACTTTCACACTCGAGTTTGGGATAGGGAAACATGTTATTACTATGAGAATCTTCATCCAGGCACATGACGCAAAACATTGAATAAATGACTATTGTGTTATTTAGTATAATGTACCTATTTTATATTTTTCCATTGTTATGATATACCTATCTCGTGACTTCCTACACAAATACATTGAGTGGGATGATCCAGTAAATGTTACACTTATTGGACGTAGTCAAGTACTTATTGGGTGCTCTTAAGCACACATAGGTCACAATAAGTTTGTTGCTACGTAACATGACGTCACAGCTGATCAGTACGTAAAACACGTCACGTTATGCTGTGTTTTTATGCGCGATTAAATAATTTAAAAAAATAGAACAACATGTCTCTTCAAACATATTAGTATTCACTTAAATTTTATGGAAAGCAATTTAATAACAATTTATTATTTAATAAATAGTGTATATAATAAATAAATTATAGTGGATGTACAGTTGGATATAATCAGAACGTTCTCGGACTTTTTCCATCATATGCAAGCTGAAAACCTCGGATGTAAATACTAGTAATGGCCATTTTGAACTTCCCTTAAGCCCGTGGTTGTAATTACGTCATATTTACTTCATTTATGTCACAATGACTGGATGACATGTCATCACTAACACAACGTAAGCGATAGTTTCAGGCTATTGAAACCGAATGATTTCTTACGGTTTTTTTTTTTTTTTTTTTTTATAAAACTGTAGGAATAAAAAAAAAAGTTAGCAAATTAAAATTCGGGTATTTAATTATTATTGAAATGTCGAGTTTTATTTTCAACACCTATCATTTTATAAGAATCTGTTCTTCGCACATCTAGCTTGATGTTCGTCCACCAAAAACTTACCAATTTGGGAAGTATCACTACGATTACCTCCGAGTCTCTTTTAGAGAGTCGAAATTATTCGACTTGTTGAGACGAGGATGTTCCGATTGAGGGTTGGATAGTGTGGTCTCGCAGGCTAGCCCCGTTGTACTTGGGTCTCGCCCCCAATATCCAACTGTTCAGACACTATAAGCTATAAATACTACACACGTTTCATAATACCTTGTGAGGTCATAAATGACGTCAAGACGTTATTAGTCTATATAAGGTCAGCTGGGCAGAACCAGGACATCCGTTATATACCTGTGTATCAGTAGTTTGGTACACTGCCTTCTTCTACGTTAAGAACAATTTATAATGAATCCAATACAAAATGGCGGATGGGCCGTAAAAGTCTCGTTAAGCCTAAGAGGACGAGATATGGATGGTCAATGATGTTATAAACGGCATCATTACGTCATATAGGACAAGGGCGTACTGTCGAAGGCATCCGAATATCCTTCAGAGTAGTTTCAATACGCTCTTTTACGGTTTAATTTAATAAAATTAACTTTTCGTAAATGTGATAAATAAGATATTACATGAATATTTATTTAAAATTAAATTTATGAAAATCGTTGAATGATTCCAATCTTGTACCTGCCAAGACTCGCAAAAATAAGAATAAACTACCTCCCAGATGGCGCTCTCGCTTCTCTCAGAATGTCACTGCCACCACACGTTGATATCTGCAACGTTATTACAGAAACGCATGGATTTGTTTCACCAATTTTTCAAGAAATTTGCAAAACTAAAATGAAAATATATCAATTGTAAGCCTTAAGCCAGCTGATCTAGTAAACTTATCCCGGTCAAATTTTAAAAGTTGAAAGCTAACTAAAATTAGAATGCATTTAGCTGTGTTGGAAATAAAGATAGAGATATATCTGTGTGGGCCACAGTTGGTGAGGTCAATGTGTTGACTAAACTGATATGGGCTATAAGTATTGAGGGTTTTCTACAGAACAGGGTGGTGCAACATAATTTAGATACCAAACTCCTGCTGAAATGCAAAAGCTAGTTCAGTCTGGGCCTGAAATGGTAACCTTGCATTGTGTAAGATTGTGCAAAATCGAGATGGATGACACCTATTCAGTTCCTATTCTAAAGCACCTATGAACAGAGTTGCTTAAATTTTCTGTTGATCCAGACCAGGAGTCTCTGCAGGAAAATGCCCACCAAGCTTCAAAGTTAGGCGTTGTTCATCTAAAGTGTGCATTTGAGATCTGAGTTTGCATTAGGAAATATCTTTTTTAGGACAGAAATGACTGATCCCTCATGCCAAAGGAATGCCACGTGAAACAGAGTAACTTCAAAACTTATTAGTCATTTGATGTATATCAGTCTAAGAGTGCCACATATTGAACTTTTTATTTTTATTGTACACTTGTCACTTTGGGTTTATCTTTTTTTACCAGAAAAAGATTGTTGTGTTACTTAAAATAACTGAAATGACAACTCAAAATGAGGCTGATCCTGACGTTAAACGTTCTGTGCAGGCACTCGCGTTGTTTATGACGTAATCTGCGGAGTTACTGAGTTACTCCTGTAATAAATTTCATTTGACACGATCGCTTTTGTAACCTTGTTTATAAATGTGCGGCACAAAGCTGCATGCTGATACGTTTATCTGATAAACATTATTTATTATTTTTATTTTAAAAAATCACACAATTGAAACATTAACATGTAAAATGTAGTAAGACTTTTTAGTTGAAATTAGGTTATTCACTGGCTCAACTTCTTTAGTATCTAAATGAAGTGTTATTTGTGTCTGCTTCAATAAAAAAATATTTTTTAAATGACTGACACATTCTGTGCAGCCAATTTTGAACCGTCTGCACAGCCGGAAGTTATGTTCTTTCTAACGTTCGAAATGGAGAAATCAAACCGTGGAATACGATAGAAATAAGATCATAGAAATCCTAGAATAATGTAGAATATTGGCCTACGGGTTCGGGCGGAGACTAAGGCAGAATGGAAAGGTTGGTGTGACAGAGGTATGGAGGGAATTAATAGCAGAAACAAGCATGTATACAAGCTGGTTTGATGTAGATTTCACTGTGTGTCTTTGTGTGGGGTAGGTACACTTACTTTCTATGCGCCCACTCAACGATGACCTTATTCTATTTGAAAGTAGTTCATAAAAGACACAATACCAACTACAACACAGAAATATTAATATAAAAATTTATTAAAAATTAGAATAGTTCATCAAAAGATTGTTTAATTGAATAGCGTATATAAAAAAAATTGTTTCGTGTATCCGGGTACACTGACTATTTTGTAGTCACCGAGGCAAGATCCATCATAAATTTATGTCTAAGAATGAGAAAGATTTATGCAGGTTGGCGACTTTTTGCTAAGAACGAAACCGTTAAGTCTAGAGCTCAAATAACATTTGAACCTTTCTTGTTTACTATCTCCTTGAATATGCAATTATCAGTGATTTGAAAACAAACAGTTTACGTAAATGTAAAGTGAGTTATTAGTTTTCCTACTGAAATAAAATCGTATGACGACAGGGGTGTCTAGCAAGGTGTTAGGGCGGGTGTTTCCTAAAACTGCGGCGCCTCGATTTAGACGGATAAAACAAGAGGACGGCATATTAGGGGCGATTGGAGAAATTCCTCACAAATGGCCGATTTCTTATTATCATACAAAAATTGTTTCGTTCCAAGGTGTGCCTAGCGACCTTACAGACACAAGACGGTGAAATTAGACAGGATAATAATCCTGACGAGAGTAGCGTTTTGTATTTAGATTTAATAAGCGCTTGATAAAAACTTTCCATTTGTTTAAGCGCGACTTTAATTCTGTCTAGGTGTGTCGGGTTCTCAAACTTCAATGCTATGAGTAATTAAGAAATACTAAACACTGGGCCGTGCCGCCAGTGACATTAAAAACCGATTAAAGTTCAACATTATTTCTGTTGTGCATTTAGACATTTTATTTACACAAATAATGTTTCCAATAACCTCATCTTGCAAAGCGGTCGCTCGGATTTCCACATCCAACTACAATCAACAAGTCCCTTTGTTAGTGAAAAATTTATTTAAAAAGAACCTTTTTATAATACGCACACTACTGCTAACACCATGAAGACCTAGATATGTCGTCCAATAATCCACCGTTAGATTAGAGTCTACGCTGTTTACTTTAAATTATCAACAGAACGAACACAGTGGATTCGGATCTCCCTATGTATTATGCGACAACAGATTTGGCTCTTCCTCTTTTTGTAGCTGAATGCGCAATATACACGGTTAAAATGGTATATTAAGCTGATTTACTATCAGTGATTGTTTATTGTTAGGAGCATGTATCGGGTACAAAATGCATTTTCATAGAAGTAATATGATAAAGCTATAATTTTATTTCAAACACCGAAGTTGGACTGGTTTGCTTTTTGCAAGAGTGATGCAGTTTTCAGATAGAGCATACATTCTTGTTTTGATGATTAAAACTAAAGCGATAACGACATTGATTATGGTGATAACAACTTCAAAGATGACCAGTTACTCGAGAATGATAATAATCTTTTCATTCTTAAATAAATCAGTGGCCTTTAATTGAGATAATATAAATAAATGCACAAAACGTGTACCTATTTATTGCTTCTTCTTCTTCTGCTAATTATTATTATTATTATTATTATTATTATTATTATTGCTTCATACTTTTAGAATCTGCGTCGTGTGAAAATATTTGGATTACTCGGTACTTATGCTCCTTCTTTCCAACACTTTTTAAAAGGAAATTTAGTAATTACAATAATTAGGAAGTTTGCATGGTATCAAGGATATGATATCGTGCAAACTTCTCAATTATTGTATTTAATAAAAAAAAAATTAAAAAGTGTTGGAAAGAAGGAGCATAAATCTTTTTATGTTTTTCATGAAGATTGCCTATTACTTAACTAATTGTGCATTGCTTACAAAATCTATTTATCCTCGTAGCTAAACGAATCAACAGGATAATCACGGAGCAGATCGTCTTTTATAGGGAACATCAGCCGACTTTATCTTGGTTAATTAAAGAAATGACGTTAGTCGTGTAACTTAATTAAAGAAATGATGTTAGTTGTGTAACTATTTCCTTAACATGAGGTGTTATTTCCTGGTTGGTTCATTTATTATTCTAGCCCAGGTTCTCGGCAAGGACTATATATACAATTGGTAAGACTATTTCGTTCCTTCCAATTATCTCTGCGGTAAATGGGTCCACTTGACCTAATTTTAAAGCATTAATTGTGATAGTTCATAAATCGCACCCTCTAAGTGTTTTTTTTTTAAATATTTATTTTATACATGGGGTTATGTAAATGGTGGGAATAAATCCTCATAATTTAATATTTTCCTTACCATAAGTAAGTAGAAGTAAGTAGAATTTGATATATTAACCTTCTTGGTCAAGTTTACAGTTTACCATCAAGTGTACAGTTTACCGTCAAATGTACAGTTTACCGTCAAGTGTACAGTTTAACGTCAAATGTACAGTTTACTGTCAAGTGTACAGTTTACCTTCAAATGTACAGTTTACTGTCAAATAAGATGGAACTAATATGATTTCTGGCCATTGTGTACATACAGTGCTTATCGAGACGGAGTGTTTGTCCGTTTGTTTGTTTGCTTGTTCGTTGGTTGGTTATATTTTCTTTTCCCCCGAGTATTCTTTGTGTAATTCTTCATCATCTAAATTCGGAACCTTTTGTTTCCAACTGTATCCTCGCGTTCCGACAAACCTTTGAACCAGTCTATCCTCGCGTTCCGACAAACCTTTGAACCAGTCAAACCGTGTAGAAACCCTAAACTGAGGCAAATTACTTGTCGAATATTCAGATCTTTTCAAACTTTTAATATCATAAAAAGAACTCGTTCAGTTGAAGTCTAAGCTTGCACTGTCCATTCATGTGGAACATCAGTCTAAGTACCTATTGTAAGTTTGTTTAGTAGAATCTTGTTCGCTATTAAAATGTGAGTGCTTCAGATCTAGAACTACCCATGGAGTTTTTTCCATAACTTAATTCAGTTCACTTTGAGACAGATGACCAATAAAAATGTATATTTGCATACATAAATTAGTCCGCGTGTAAATAAATGCACAGTCGCCAAATTCCCCCGTGCTTTGTGCTGTGTCGATGAAAACTATGAAAGGCTGTTTCAAGTTATATAGAAGGCGGATTACGAATGCACACGAAATCGTACCAAGTTTCAAACATCTTAAAATGTGATTCGGTGTTTTTAGTTTGTTTTTGTTATATATAAGGACACCATCTATTGGTAGAGAGCTTCCTAATAAATATGAATACCTAAACAGATGTTTATTTCTACAATAATTTGTGTTTAGGGATCTCAGAAAGTGCTGTTTAAGTCAGGTGATTGCTTAATATTGGTGACTTTAAGACAGGCTTGACTTCACATGTCTGACATTCCCATGCATATTATTCTCAGAAATAACATTTCCTCACTAGAAATAGCGTTGTGGTAATGCAAACTAGTGATAGAAAAAGATAATTTTATAAGAATCCAAATAAAATCAAAGCTTGAGCCTTAAGATAGTATTATATATATATATATATATATATATATATATATATATATATATATATATATATATATATATATATATACTTGAGGCCAATTTACTGGAAAATTTCTCACCTTTATTTCATATAATTTCACTCACTGAATTCACTCACTGAATTAATGAAAATAATTCACTGGTGAATTATTGGTCAGATAATATCTTGCATAGCTACAGACGTTCTGTCGGGACATACTTTAAATATGGGAGGAGTTTATAGACGTACATGGTAAGACTTCATCGTATGAAGTCAGGCCGCATGCGCATTGACAGTTCATCCATTATGGTGTAACGGTTCATTCATGCTTGTACTCAAACTGCTCCCCATATGACGTCATAAACAACGACACTGCTTGCACAAACCGTTTGACCCCGGGGTCAGCCTTGTTTTGAAACGTAATTTCTGTTATTTTAGCGAAACATTTTTGGACGAAAAGATTGATACATTTACTATGACATCCCTTGATCTGATAGCTTAAGCATTACATTTTCTACTTTATCCGTTACTTTTGGTAAATTCTTTCGAAAGCAATGTTAAATTGAGCGAAAAAGCTTTTCTGCAAGCAGGGCGTCACAAGTTTGCGCTGGACGAAACGGCGCCCCAACCCTCGGAAAAAACCACCGCAAACTGCTTAATTTTTAAACGTATGAGATGAACAACTAAATGTAGGTATTTTAATGAAAAAGCTGTACATTTATTTAAGTAAAATACAGAATAAGAGAGCATGATCCGCGAAATGCCCCTCCCCGGATCCCGGGCGGTCGCCAGTATCGTCCGCACCTTACGACAGCCCTGTCCGCAAGTTTCTAAAAGATTTCAACTTGTGGTGGCATTGGCATTATCCAAGCTGTTAGGGGAGGTAACCTTCTATGAGGAGAGATGATATACTGAAGACATAATACATAAAAGGTCTTCTTGCAAACCCAGGAGTCGGTGTCAGCAATGACTTCAACGATTTCGCTTTGTGTGTTTGGCTTATCTTTTGTGTGTTTGGCTTATCTTTTGTGTGTTGGCATGCTGTATAATCGCGCTAAACTAAACAGTTTTCTTTGACACATACACATATACACTTTTAAGTCAATCTCGTGACTTACCTTCTAGTGTGTTCTATTTTGCAATCTCGAGCACTTGATCTTCAATTTCGAGCTTTATTTTTTCCAACTCGATTGTTCGAACTACACTGTCGATCATTACAGTTACTATTTCGAGCGCTTGGATTAATACTTTGAGCTCTTTATATAACACGTGGGCTTTAGCACTTGATATATGAAGTCGAGTGCTCACGTTAGCAATTGAAATTTTAAATGCTCGAGTTGGTTAGTCGAGCGTTTTAGTAATTTCTAATGCTCAAGATAAATAATGAAAACTGTACACAGTATGTCGAGCGCTCAACTTAAAGAAATTATTTGTGTGCGTCCTTAACCAGCCAATATAATGTTCGAAGCTTGACTATTTTAGAACATTTCGCTGTACTTTTCTAGGGTGACTTGTTGTACGAAGGAGTAAAATTTGTCTGAAAAGAACAACGTGGGTTGGTCTAATTGTGACATTTCCGGTTACATCTTATTCTAAAAAAAATGACCGGTATAGTAATACCTCTACCTTTGAAATGACTCCAGCCTCGTATGATAAAAATTACATTTAGCACATTCTTTTATTCAACAGAACTGAAAACGTGTTGTCTGAAATCAAACAACATCCAAATGAGCGCAATCCATGATTTTAACATACGGGTTAGTGCCCTGTTTCGCTGGTGCCTGTCCTAAATTGGCAAGCCAATATCATAGGCCGGTTACTAGTAAAAGCTTTATCTCTATATTGGTGAGCCAGTGACGTCATTCACACAACAGTGACATCATTTACAAAACGGCTTGTTTGGAAACTTCCCCTTAACTGCAGTGACTGGTTGGTAGCTTCACATTGGCACGATGTACCATGGGAAAAAGTACGGAGATTCCGTCATTCTCCCACAGTGGGTTACCTCCCTTTCGTAATACAATTGCCACAACATTGTAAAGTTTATTGTAAAATGCCACCTGGGAAAAAGAGTACGCCTTCATTAGTGTATCACATTCAGTTTAGATTGTATTTGCTGCGATTTTATCTCTACATTGGCGTGAGTACAGAATGTGAAGATTTTGCTAAACACATCGGAGAAAAAAATGAATTCTTTACTTGTAATGATGGTGCACATGGCTGACAATATTACAAGCTGGCAGGGGTCACAATATACCGCTGACGTAACAATGAAGAGCATCAAAGCCGTCAAACACAGTCAAGTTCTTTTTCATTTGTTTTTGTTTAGATTACAATATGTGATAAGAGATACAACTTTTACAAAGTAGGATCCTTTCAACGTGCTTGTGTACTAATGAGCGCATTTTAGATGAATCATGGGTCAAAAGTTTAGATGAATCAGGGGTCAAAAGATCCTTCCGGCAACGATATGTTCTGAAAGAGTATGAGCTGTAAGGAGCATGAAATTCCGTACTTTCACTAAGATGGAGAGATGATAGTTATCTGCTGTGTCACAAGCACCGGAAGTATTACGCAGTTGTCAGAGAAGAGCCCATTCGGACCACCTCGGCTATTTCTGCGAGACACAAATATGCCTCGGATGTATCTCGGAGTAGTAATTTGCAGAATATTCATACATTTTGTTCATTGGAAATTTCTCCGCAAAAAAAAAGAAAAAAAAAAAAAAAAAGAAACCGCATACTAGAAGAAACCTCGATGTATATAATGGCCATTTTGAACCGCCATAAAGCCCATGATTGTTATTACATCATAATAACTTTATTGACGTCACAATGACTAAAGTGTATGTCAACGTGGTCATGTAGGCACATTTACTCAAATGAAATTAAATATGAATTGTTGTTATAAAATTTAATACTAATACAGTTTAACCAAAATCTATTCAATCCTGATTATTGAATGCTTTGCACCTTAAATATCATTATTAAAAAAAATTCCAGACGAAAATTATTGATCGCTATGGACTTTTACAATTGTGGCCAGGTACTAAACTGGGTTAAGAAAAGAGGACGTCGGATCTGTCATAACAAATAACAGGGTAGTAGGATTTTTATTCAACACGCGCAGCTTTCATTGTGACATCACAGAGCGCGATATTCAATCCGGTTTGCACTGTATCACACCTTTAGGTTGACCTCACCCAAAAATGTCCACGTACTTTAACATTGATTTTTGCCGTATGTATTTATCGGGGCGTGTAAATAACAACCCTCCAAAGGAATATGGATGTATGAGGATCTAAATGAAGTGAATAACCGCCATTTAAAGGTATGTGTAATCAAATTTTAAAAAATTACACCCATTATTGAAATAGTCGGTACTGAACGCCTATATGACCCTTACGGCTTGTACTATAGATGACGTGTCATTACTAACAGCAACAGCATCAGTTTCAAGCTACTGAAACCGAATGATTTCTTCAATTTTGTAATTACAAAGTTGCATGAATAACATTAAAAATTAAAAGTCCAGGTATTTCATTGATTTTTGAAACGTCTTCTATTTTTTTTTTTTTCTACTTCTATCATTTTATAAGAATCTGTTCTTGCCCATCTTGCCGGATGTTCGTCCGGCAAAACCTTACCAATTTGGGAAGAATCACTACGATAACCTCCGAGTCTCTTTAAATGAGTTGAAGTCGACTCGCATCGTAAAGAGACGAGGATGTTCTGACTGGAAGTAACCGCAATCTATTCGGACAACCTCGGCTATTCATACGAGTGAATTGACTGTGGGATTGACCGAGTAGTTGGAATGAAAAAGTTCGATGCATTCGCAACTTTTTGGTCAATCCTTATTTCGTAAATAGCCGAGGTGTTCCGAACGGCAGCTATCGGTATACATTTAAGGTATGATCCGTAGGATTGATCTCGACGTTTCGAATAGGAAGAGCGCTATTTCCAGCAGATAAAAATATTCGGATTACTCAGATGTCATCGTTTATCATGCCTTTAAATTTTCAAAGCTTTAGGAGAATTGTTCAAAATCAATCGGGAAAAATCTCGAGAATAATGCTAAATGGATACGCAACCAGAAAAAACACCTCTTCAAACAAGCAAGCAAGTCCAAATTGTGGTCTCTGATTGGCTGAATGATAGTAATGGCGTAATGATATATGATTTTTTGTAAACTTTTCATTTTAAAGCCTGGCTTACGATTGTCCTTGGAGAAAGAAATGGGTTGGAGAGAGAGAGAGAGAGAGAGAGAGAGAGAGAGAGAGAGAGAGAGAGAGAGAGACTTCTAAACGTTTCTGCTATATATAAGCCGAATTATGTCCTAAAAGATACGACTCAATCCTTTTCAAAAACTTTTGCTTTTACATCGGGTGTATGATTGTCGTTAAAGCGGATCCAGAATTTGTTACATCGATTTTTAGCTAATTATGTGGATAGGAAAACGAATAAATTGGAACATATGCTATCTCTTGAGCCTTCATATGTATTATACTTCATTATATTTTTTCCAGTAGTTGTGAAAATAAATTTTTTTATATAAAAAAAAGCAAAAAATATTTTAGAATTTTTTTTTTTTAAATTACTAAAACTTAAACCAAAAGCTTTCTTAGAAAAAACCGAAGCACGGGTTACAAAACTCTAAAACAATATGTGGTACTTATTTACATCTATATCGTCAAAATTTAATATCATAGTAGACTAACCAAAGTTTTAAGATACTGACAGTTCTTCAGTTCTAACTTTATGGTCATCATACTAACAAAATGTCAGAAAAAAAGAAGCAAAAGACAAAAAACACAAAAATCATTGAGCCAGGCTTAAAATGGCTGAGCAATCTATACAGATATCTTGAGTGACTTTGTAGTGTTAATGGCTGAGCAATCTATACAGATATCTCGAGTGACTTTGTAGTGTTAATGGCTGAGCAATCTATACAGATATCTCGAGTGACTTTGTAGTGTTAATGCGGAGAGAGAAAGAGAGACAGAGAGATACAGAGAGAGAGACAGACAGACAGAGACAGAGACGGAGAGAGAGATGGACCAGACTGTGATATAGTTTAAAATGTTTCTTTCACATTAGTGGTTTCGTACCGGAAGGTGTGCGTGAGTGTGTCCGGTCGTCTGTTTTCAGAGTACAGGAATTTAGAACGCGAGAGAGAAAGTTTGTACAAAGTGTTTGTAAACTGCAATAAAAGAAACATACGACTTGATCTTTTTCAAATACAACGAATTTATTTTTCATGGTCATATGCAACATCATTCAGCACTTCAAAACAAAACAACGCAAAAGACAAAATGTACATAAACATTAAAAACGGAACAACCTGTTTTACCTACGATTATAAATCATGCCCAATGATTGTTCCTTTGAATTTAAGTTTCATGTATGTATGTATATATGTATGTATGTATGTATGTATGTATGTATGTATGTATGTATGTATGTATGTATGTATGTATGTATGTATGTATGTATGTATTTATGCATGTATGTATGTATGTATATATTATTATTTCGACATAATACTTGTATATATACTTATCATTTTTGAGATCAGCGCAGAAAATTAAAAACACTATAATTCACAAAGCGCAATTATAAGATACCGTGAAATCGAGAAATTACCAAGATTCTCATCATCCTACAATGCATCAACGGAGAATGTATGGAGAAATATGTCGTATATAGCCTCACTTTTTGAAACCTTCATCTTCAAAGGGACTGCCCATGACAAATTTTATCTTATGCAACTTCAGTATACATGTATTTTAAAGCACTGGTGAAGCAGAAAATGTTTGAAGAATTCTCATTCATTTGGAAATTACACACCTCATAGCACTAACGTCAGCGTATGACAAAAACCATATTAATGGTCCACGCTTTCAGGACAAGGACAGTTGCAGTTTCACTGAAATGCGAAGTCAAAGATAAATACAATAGAATGGACATATATGTAACTCAAATTGAACCCGAACACTTTCCTCGCATCATTTCATGAAGTTCAACTTGACAATATCGTGCAACAAAGATAAAAAGTTGCAAATGAATCGTGGTCATTGGTAGAAAATGGATTCCACGCCAGCAATCGAGGGTAGTCCGAATGGAGACCGAATCGATCGGTAGACGATAGATTCTATGCCAAAGTCAGAAGGACTCGAAATGGAGACATGATCCATTTGACTGCAAGCACACACTTTATCACTCAGCACTGAATTTTAATCTTCTATCTCACATAACATTGGAAACACTGCAAAATTATGGCTAGATCAGTGGTCGTCCTCCAAGTCTAGGAAAAAAATCTTTGGTCTACATTTTCAGCACGCAAAATGAATTATTAACTTTTTTTCTATACACATTACTTTTCTCATCACAGCTTTTTTTAGAAAACATCACCACAAGTCACGTGGTTTAGTTTCCATCATGTTTTGCAGTCCGGCCCAAATTTTAAATCGCGAACTTTTAGTCTTTTAAAAAGTCTAAGGCTGTGGTTTGATTTGCATGGGTCCTTGCAATTTTGCAGTTTCTGCCTCAAGCGTTTTTTGAATTTCCTGTAATTTTCTGAAAAAGAATAAAGAAAGATAAGTAAATGAGTATGGAAGTGTATAGGAATTTTTATCTTCAAACATGATGTATCCTCACCCAAACATGACGTATCCTCTCCCAAACAATATGTTTCTTATATTTGTGTTTTTGTCTCGCTGTTGCTTTCTTCTGCATACATGAATCATATCATGTATTTTAACTGTTAGATCTTGTTATATATATATACATATATATATATATATATATATATATATATATATATATATATATATATATATATATGTGTGTGTGTGTGTGTGTGTGTGTGTCTGTGTGTGTGTGTGTGTGTGTGTGTGTGTGTGTGTGTGCATGTATCAGAGGGACTGATGGATGTAAGGATTTGTCTACGTAAATATTAATGGTTTTAATGGATGGATAGATGGAATGAGGCAGTGTGAGAACGGGCTATGTATGTACATCCCCGACTAGTGTGCGATTATTTCAACGGAAATTTATCTTTAAATGTACAAGACTATCAGGAAATATGAGGTATGCTTACTTATGCCAGTCGTTCCCAGTACATTTGTATTATCTATCTGCTGTCTAAACTGCTCTGAAGGCGCCGTCTCTTGTTTTGACGTCAATACCTTATTTTTACCGGCTGTAAAAACACATTAAAACATAATTAGATGAAACATAACAATTAAACGCAAATAATAATAATAATAATAATAATAATAATAATGCAAGTGTAATACAAACAGATAAATCACGATCACGGGACTTAACATTGTATCCATATATTCATATATATATATATATATATATATTGGTTTGTCAAAAATAGACAAATCAAGTATGATTAAACCATCGCTTCTCTCAAAATGCGACCTGGTTTCGAAAAGAATCCCTATGCTTCCACTTTCAAGGATCTCTGAACATACTCTGCATTTTGAGAATTCAAAGATTGAAAAAACAATGATTTTTGGAGGAAAAAAGTCATAAGGTGTTCTGGTTGTTTCTAGAGATTCTCATTGTCGTTCTTAAAGAGACAATCAAAACACACTTTACATTTTACTGTCAAATGTCAGAAAGGAGGTGATATGTCGCAAGCATTGGTTCATTAAGTTGATTTTCAACGGCACATAACACACGAAAAGCTATATAGTGCCGAAGAAATGGGAGCAAAGTGCCTTGCCCAGAGGAACACCGACGAGGATTACAACCTGCTTTTAGTTTGCGAGTCCAAAACGCAAACAACTGAACCACAACGGCTTCCAATGTCGGTAGAAAAGCCCAAGGATGTTCTAATTGGTTTCATCGGTAAAGGTGAAGTACACCTAATATACCCAATCGGAAATCCTCGACTCTTTCCGATGCGAGTCGAATAACTATTTTTCCTAGCATACGATGGAAAATGCAGAGGACATTCCGATTGCTAATATACCGCCACTGCCTGCAGCGGGAGCATACTGAGTTGGTCCTGTTTATCCGTACATCCGTACGTTCGTCCCGAGAAGCTCGTTAGTACGATTGCAAATCAACGTAGACATATGACAATTGGAAGTGATATTTGTACGCAAAAATACACGACCTAATTAGATTTTCAAACAATTTGCGCAATTTTTAATTTTGTTCAAAGCATATTTTGAACTTTTGAGACTTTTATTTTTTTTTCGAAAACCTTCTCAGCACGATAAGGCAAAATCAACTTGGACAAATGAAATTTGGTGGGAATGTTTGTATGTATATGCAAATGCTAAAGCTAGATTTTATGACATCATATCAATTTCTTCAGATTTTTATAAGTTTTTGATTTGGTGTGTGTGTGTGTGGGGGGGGGTAGACTGTTTGGTCTGCAGTGGTTACATACCAACTCAAATCTAGTTTCCTTATGTATTTACTATATATTTAACTAGATCCATTTCATTAGTTACGAGAAAGTCCACGACTAGACTGTTCTACTTTTTATGAAGCAGTAACGTGGACACAACATATGCAAAAATTTAGCATACATTAGGAGTCCGTTTCTGGAAATAGTTGCATTTAATTTAATTGAACTGAATATTTCATACAAATGACCATTCCAGGAAGGGCCGAATTACACCTGTAAACTTTGTCAACGTACACAAAAGCCAAACATTTTTATTTCTGCATGCTGCTTTCTATTGCATACAAGTAACGATCTTCACTGGTCAGCAAGTCTCCAGAAAGAAAGAAGAAAAAAAAAAAAAAAAAAAAAAAAAAAGGCACCGAAACAAATAGTCACTATTTTCTTAGGTACTACAGTAACAATTGATAAGGTTGGCATTATTAGTGTAGTGATACCTAACTGTTCGCTTATCTTCCATCTAGAGGACAACACAACGTTTTCAACTGGGGCTTCAAAAATGCATACTGCTAAGTCCCAAGATGATGATGATAATGATGATAACATTATTTACGAAAGCTGAAAATCAATCCTACGTGGAGATTTCATTTCATCCTCACTCATTTTAAGCTACTGTTATTTTCTGCGATATGCTAGGAATCACACATGCATGCGTGCCCACAAAAGTACATACATACAAAGATACATATATACATAAATACATACATACGTACACAATCATACATGCTTGATGGGAAGTGTGATCAAAAGGAAAATCTCTTTAAAAAGCAGTTTTGGAACAGAATACTCATGGCACTAACAAACAATTTGGATTTGTGACATTGAAAATCCAGAAGTCTGTACTTACATCTAGTTATTTTCCATCTAAAGATTTCTACTATCTTTTCCCCAATATCTTCAAATGCTACAAAACCGTCTTTCCTCCCAATATGGCGATACACCAGGTACTCGTTCTTATTACTGAGACATATATTGTTAGTACTTTTAGTTGTTACATCAGTATTAGCCTCGTCTGCATGTTTATCTTGACATTTTTTACCTGTGGAGAAAAAGATGCATTTAAAAAAAAGAAATTGAGTTCTGAAAGACTAAATATTTTTTTCTTCTTTCAAACCCTGTTTTATCTATATCACTCTATATGTGTGATAAAATTTGTTGACAGCTTTAATAAATTTGTAAAGTTGGAATAGTCTATCTATCTATCTATCTATCTATCTATCTATCTATCTATCTATCTATCTATCTATCTATCTATCTATCTATCTATCTATCTATCTGTCTACCTACCTACCTACCCATCCATCTACCTATCTATATATCTATCTATCTGTCTGTCTGTCTGTTTTTTTATTATTTATTTTTGTACCCTTCTCTGAGAACAAAAGAAAACTAAAAAAAAAAAGATTTTTACAAGGAAAGAAAGAGAGAGAGAGAGAACAGTATATATATATATATATATATATATATATATATATATATATATATATATATATATGTGTGTGTGTGTGTGTGCATGTCTTACCTTTCCCTTTGCCCTTTTTACCCTTACAAGGTGATCGTTTCTTAGGGCATGTTTTACAGCATTTTCCAGGCTCTTTCCTCGGTCTTTTGCACTTAAGTTTGTTGTCTGGAATGCATTCTTCCTTTTCACACTCAATTTTCCCATTCTAAAAATGAATTTTTACATTTTCTAAACTATTATCCTCTTGTTAAGATCACGAGCGCTTTGCTTGCATACAGTAAGATATAAGTTTCAGCAAAGTTAAAACATAAGAAAGTATGTATGTATGTATGTATGTATGTGCGTGCGTGCGTATGTATGTATGTATGTATGTATGTATGTATGTATGTATGTATGTATGTATGTATGTATGTATGTATGTATGTATGTATGTAAACATGTATTAGTGTTAAACGGCATCTCAACACAATAACAGCTATATGGTACCAATTTAAAGTACACTGTAAAAATGAAGAATTGCACACAAATGTTAGGAAGATAAACACTTCCAAAAAAAATGTTAACATGAAGTACAGGAAACATAAAAGTTAAAAATGTTTCAATTCTGTATAGCGCTGTAATAAAAAAAATAAAATGTGAAGGCAAAAAAATACAATCCCAAAAATATATGGCATGGTTTGTTTATATAAACCGCCTTCCCTCAAAAAGTCCAAGATTTTCTTTGGTGGTACATTATTATAAAGGTTCTTCACTGAGTTCACATACAAAACTTCTGTCTCACAGAGTGGAAGTTGACAAATTCCATAACATTAGAAAGAGAAAGACAGAAAGAAAAAGTACTTTTTTCTCTCCTCTTTTTACTCCACCATCTACTCCTTCCTCTGATATTACCAGTATAGCTACTACTGCTATTACCAGTATAGCTACTACTGCTATTACCAGTATAGCTACTACTGCTATTATCTGTATAGCTACTACTGCTATTACCAGTATAGCTGCTATTGCTATTACCAGTATAGCTACTATTGCTATTACCAGTGTAGCTACTACTGCTATTACCAGTATAGCTACTACTGCTATTACCAGTGTAGCTACTATTGCTATTACCAGTATAGCTAATACTGCTATTACCAGTATAGCTACTACTGCTATTATCAGTATAGCTGCTATTGCTATTACCAGTATAGCTGCTATTGCTATTACCAGTATAGCTACTATTGCTATTACCAGTGTAGCTACTATTGCTATTACAAGTATAGCTACTACTACTATTACCGCTACTGCTGCTGCTGCTGACGATGACAATCACTACTACTGTTACTCAGACAACGACTACGACTTTAATTGATACCACCACTTTATCACTGTATGAAAGTTTTAAAAAACAACTTATTTACTTATTTATTTATTTATTTATTTATTTATTTATATTTATTTTCAAGACAAAGAAGAAAAACGGTCTTAGAATCAATATTTGTCAAATACTGGCAGACAGCTGGAAGATGTTGGAAAGATTAAAGTGGGCAGAGAGAGTAGACAATATTGGAACATAAAACAGAAATCAAAGGTAGAATGTTATGAAAAGTATGGTTTCAAATTGGAGTTGAAGCTATCTCCTGAAAGCCTAATGAAAATATATGTCGGAAACACGTACTTAATTTGATGTGCAAGAAATTTCAAGAAGACAAATATATTAATTGTCGGACATTAGGTTCCATTTGTCAATTACAATACCAATGAAAACATAACAAAACTGTATTTATTACACTGTTCTCCCGTCTGTCCCAGCGGGGAGTGCAATATCAGGCCTTAAATCGGAGTCCTTTATGAGGGATAAGTCATTCAGACGGACGTTTAGTCTAGACCCTGAGTTACTGCAATCATAAACGCTGCACCCCCTAGTGTGCGGAAATGGCGAGAGCTATTTACCCGATTTCCGTCGTCCCGGTTTGTTTTCTTGTTGGAAAATTACATGAAACTGCATTGATGTTATGATTTGAGGAAGAATATTTTATTTGCATCTAACAATGTTTGATCTTTTGGGTTTCTCATAAATCCGTGTCTAACCTTGTTAATTAAGCTACAGATGCAAAATACGACCACGACACATCCCTTGCAGTTAAACTGACACTGAAGCGAAATAATCTGTAACAACTACCGCTCATGAGTTTTTACTTTTAATGTTCAAATTCTGTAGGTAAAACATTTGGCACATCCAGTCCCCACCAACGGTCTTTGGTTATCTACTGCCAGAAAAGAAAAGAAGAAAAAAAAAAACAGTCCCTCACTCCATTCGGATGTTCGTAGCTTTTATTTTTAGCAAAGTGCATACTACTCTAAGTTGAAGTTACGAAGATAATCTATATGGAAAACTTTCTTGTGGAGGATAGTCCCATATTCTCATCCATCGATTGCCTTTGTGGACCTTCCGCAGAGTCAAAGACAGAAAGGTGAAGTACGTGTACTTTTACAGCAGACACATAAATCTCTCCTACCTAACGGTGGAGAAAAAGTTAAACCGTGCCAATCTTTCGCTGAAACAGTGAATTAAAGAGCGTTATCTGCATAATGCTTTAATTACAAAAGAAATAGGGCTCAATTATACTGGGAACTTATTAACCACGTCTTGGTGCGAATAGGGCAGTTTTTTTTAATATCCGGATGTTCAAAAATGTTTCTTCATTTGGATAAAGTGAAAACTCGGTTTTTCCTTAACAAAAGTGATTGGATTTAAAGCCTCAATTTGGAATAATATGAAATAGTCAAAGTCTAAGACGTGCGCAGCTGCCTCTTCGTATGATGTCATGTCTTGGCTGACTGACTTCTTATGATGTCATGTCTTGGCTGACTGACTTCTTATGATGTCATGTCTTGGCTGACTGACTTCTTGCGTGATACTATGGAGATGTCTCGCAATGCGATATGTGAGCGTTGTTAGACAGTACAAAGTAATTAAACTGCTTTCCACGGTATATGTCTTGATTTTATTTTGAGATTATTGTACATGTGATTTTTGTTTATTTTTTATTCTCAGCTCTATGACTGGATTGCAACTACTTATGCAACATTGCTTTGTTAAAGAGTAGAGATCGAAATGAATATAATTGACTGGAGATCTTTAACTTTTTTCCCAGTGCTCAACTCAAATTTCTCTTCAGATAGTACTCTCACTTCTTTCAAAACGCCACTGTCAACACAAGCTGATTTCTGTAATTCTATGTTCTGGCAGAACTGCCTGATCCTGTTTTAACCTCTGTAAACCTTTGGAAACAAGGAATTGGTAAAAAAAAAAAATGGAAAATCTTGAAAGTATAAGCTTTGATCAGAGCTTCACTGTTATTGTAAACTTGTCTTTATTTCGCCAAATATAAAGCAAACATAAATAAAATGACAACTCGAAAATCGGGACTGAACCCAAGGTCAAATAGTATGTGCAGCCAACGGCGTCGTTTGCAACGTCATCTGAGGAGCAGCTTGTGGTCGGCTTTATTCCGATTTCACGACAAACTTCCGGTTGACGAAAATTTTCAAAAGCATACGCTATTAAAAATCTGTATGTTGATATATTCCATATCATAAGAGCTCGCTTCGCGACAGCTTAATCGCTTGGTATGATATAGTGTTCTTTCACAAGGTTTAGAGAAGAAAAGAAAACCCCACATTTTGCTCGAGAATTTCAGCATCAACGTGCAGATTATTGGAGTATGTTAAATGTATTGTACGTTTATAATTGTGGAGGCACAACAAAAAAGTTCGAGTCTTTCACCGCCTCTAATAAGACACTCGTTCTCACTCTGCACCATCGCCGCATAGTAAAACGCTTCTGCTATCTAGTGATGCACAATACAATTTTGTATAGTATCCCTACGCCGACCAGCTAAATAGTTCCACACACTTGACCCTTTAACTTTCTTTGTTATGATGACTTAAGTCATACTAATATGTCTTGACTGCAATTTGAACGAAGTAAAATTCTTTGTAAAAATGTATTGTCCATGCTCATTGGAGCACTTACGTTTCAAACTCTTAAATTTTGGAAGCAAGTAGTTTCGATTTCGGAGTTAAGTAATTCTTGAAAATAGTCTGTAATCCCATAATGCCTAAATGAAAGTGATCGGTTTTGAAAAACAACTTTTTGAAGTTTGAACTCTGCCTCACAGGTATGATATATAGTGGTGCATTGCGTCACTGAAATTTCAACACTAAGACGAGGGGATTGCTTACTAGTATGTTCTTCATAAAAGGTTATAGAACAGCTGAATTAGTTTTCTCACATTTTCGATTGTACATTATTATCAATAAAAAAACTCAATATATCATCGAGATATTTTAGCGGCTACAAGCAGTCGTCTTTATATAACTTAAAATTCAGCATTTGATCTATGTTCGCATAGATATTTAAAGACAAGATTTTTAAACCGGGAGGCTTTACGCTTACAGGAGTGAAGCCAAGCCTGGCTATCAAAACAATCAGGCATATAATTGACTAGTCAAGTGCTTTTTCGCCGCCAGAGAGAAACTGACAGAGCTCATTTAATCCCTTCTTATGCCCCAACCCTGTCCTTAACGTTACTTAATGTTTGTACTCCACTGTTTTCGTTTGTTCCTATATTACCGTTTTTGCTCCTTAACAAGAATTTGTTTCTGATCGATTTAGAATAGACACCTTTGGATAGAGCGCCTAAACACAACCCTGAAAACCGTCTTGGTCACGAGTGAAAACAGTTGAGTAAGAACAAAAATGGCGACTTCCGGTCATCGGATTGCTTCAGTCTATAGACCACTAATCATTATGGCGACCAGCAGTGTTCGCCATCTTGTTTCTGTCGAACTTAGTATAAAACTTCGGTAACACTCTGGTCGCACCAATGACGTCAATAACAGTGGTCAGAGCACCACAAGAAATTCACACAGAACGCACAAAGACGCTATGTATACGGAATGATATCGTCGCGAGCCACGGGCAATAATCAGAGATTTCCTCGTTTTTCATGAGTACACATAAACAAAAATACGGCATCAACAACACAATGTAACAGTCTCCTACACATCAAAGAAAGTGCCCGTTTAATTGCTCGATATGTGACTGTGTTTGGAAGAGAAATTTTGATTGGCTCATTCAAATAGTGTGAAAGATCATGTTGGGTCACAATGGCGAGAAAAATTTACTCGCGCTCGCAGTGATTGGTTAACCAGGTTTATGCATATTCATGTGAAACGAGGAAATCTCCTCACAGGCAACCACGGGCGATGATTGAAAGATAGAAAGAGGTCGGCTTACCGTGCACGTGCAAGTGATACACCCCTTGAGGTCAAATGGAGCAATGCTAGGATGCCACACCGAACCGTTCCTTTTAATTCCACCTGACCACATGCAATCTGAAAATAATAAAAACATAATTCTCTCATTATAGTACCGCGATGCAAATCCGAATTTTGCGGATGAAAAGAGAGAGAGAGAGAGAGAGAGAGAGAAAGAGAGAGAGAGAAGAATCAGAAGAAGAAGAAGAATTTCATGTTTAATGTATTAAGTTATGATTGTTCAAATGGGTGCTACACATACCACTTAAAAATAGCTTTTACGATTCAAAATGAACTAACATCTATATTTCATCTCTAACTACAAAGACCTAGGCGACAAAACGAACTTGGGGCTGAAGAAACTTAATGATAGAGAAGTTGAGAAACATTAAAGTTAATAAGGCCAAACACTAAGTAAAACCAGATAAATACATGTTCGAACTTCACAGGCAGGATTCAACGCTGCAGGTGTGTGTTTGAACAAATACGTCGGTAAAAATTAACAATATGTGGAATCTATATTCAAAATAGATTTAAATTTAGAGAATAGGTCGATGTCATTCACTATTATTATTATTGCACTATGTTCACTTTGTTACAGAACAACCAGTTAAAAATCAGATGATGAAGAATTAAATGTAGTTGGCAAATTTCTCGACAGTTATCATGTCAATTCTATTCTTAATATAGACAGGTATAATTTTATTGTTTGTCTTAATATGCTAAAAAAAAGCTTGAACTGCATTTTAATAAGTTTATTAGTGTTCATCATATTCAAGTCACGGAGGAGATTGAGGACGAAGAGTTATTAGGCCTATTATTGTTTTCAAGCACCAGCATGACACTGAGTGGTGAATGGGAAACACTTTCGACATGCCCAGACCGTTATGTGGATCATAAACAATGCCATCGGGAAATTAGGTTTTTAGGAACATGGGACATATGTTATTTTTATTGACTAAATTGCCAGTAATTGTCAAGCAGGTAGCTAAATGACTTCTGTTTGTTTGCTTGTTTTTAACTTGGTTTGAGGTGAGTTCCGTGAGCAAGGGAGTAGGGACAATTCTTGGAAACTTACTGCTTAGCACCGGATAGTGTATTTAAGTGTCCAATAACTGGTTTGATAAGGGGGGCGGGATTTGTACAATACGTCTTAGAGGGTAAAGAAAAGATTTTCGAATGATTTTTCTTTTAATATCGTTCGTTTCGTCGTTTATTATTGCTCTTTGTTTTTGCTTTGGTTGTTGTCATTTTATCTGGTTCAAGTCCTATAAATGAGATTTTTAATCACATAATCTCAATTTCTTACCGCCTTCGTCTACAATTTGGCCTTCGCGACTCGAGTTTTGAAGAATCGTGGAACCCGTCTGTGATATGTCGGTGTCATCTGTAATATAATAGCCAATCCGTTTGTTTTTCTCAATAAAAAAAAAAAAATGAAAATACACACCATGCAACGTGTGCCCAATTCACCTGTTAGTTCGTGCAGTAGGACAACACGTGACCGGATTTTCCCTGGTTAGTTTGTGCAATACGACAACACGTGACCTCCGTCATGTTTGCCGATTAGTTCGTGTATAAAGACGATACATGACGACAACACTCAGCGATAGTTTAGTTCGAGAGTTACAATTGTTAGTTTTTATGAATGTGCGTACATGAAGAAAGAAATAACCATTCTTTGCTCGTCACTAGTTTCGTAAATATGCTTATATGAGTATTCATAAATTTTAATTTTTCATACAGAAGTAAAGTTACTGTGATTAGATATGTATATACTATGATATCAATAAACAAAATTGCTATAACAAACCATGCTCGTACAACACCCCCACTCCCCCCCCCCCCCCAAACAAATAAACAAACAAACATTCAAAATAGTGTTAACAAAAAGGCACGCATTTTAATCAGAAATTACTTGCGGCCTGTTATAATAGGCCCTTCAAACGGTTTGGGGAAACACGAGCATATGTGCATTTGTTTTAAGAGATCAAATGAACACTGACAATTGTTTTCAAGAAACAAAAGAACATAGTTCAAATTTTAGGGACAATTTCAAGGAAAATTGGATTTTCACTTCTAGAAAACAAGGGAATAAAAGACAATATTTGCAGGAAACTAGAGAACACATACTCCCCCCTCCATATCCCCCACCCCTCATTCCCAACCCTCTACTCGGTAGGGCCTCTCAAGACGAAGGATGGACGGTATGATAATCAGGTAATCCTATAATTTGTTTCTTAAAAGTACAGAGGAAAACAGTATCTAAACAGGACACTTGTATTTAGTTTTATCTCGCGTGCATATTAGTACCTATGAAAATAACCTACACAGTCATACAATCTAAATGTAAAAAGAAAGTATTGGTCATATTCATCCCAAAGTATTACCCCAGTGGTTGGAATAGGACCATCTTTTAATTCGGGCATTATGAGGTTGGTAATCATTCGACTGATTCCAAAACTCAATCTTTTTCGTATGGTATTCATCAAGTTTAGGACCTCAGTTTGAAGTGAAAAACGTTCCACGCACTGAAATAATGTTTTTGTTCCAATGGTGTAAAAAATCGAATTTTCTGCAAAACATTTCCTACATCGATGTTAAGAGTATAAAGAAATCACATTTTCTTTCGTTCCATAATGTAATAGGAATGCTGAAGATGACCGAGTTCTTTCACCGCATCAAATATGGCGATCTTTCGTAAAGGAAACATTTTCAAAAAAATGCAATATGTTGGGCCATGAAATGCTGAATACTGCCCTGGTCATTTGTATACATCTAAAGAAATGTCACAGTTGAATTAAAAGAGATAAACATCAAACCATTCAAACACTACTCAGTCATGCGATAAATGTAACAAAAAATGTGAAGATATCCTATCCATTACTTCATCAAAGTCGAGGAATTCTTTGGAGAAAACTTTAGAGTTTTAAATGCATTCATGTTTTATCAAGAGGAATTTTTTTTACAACATCAACGGTATATGTGATAATTTTCCCAGACAAAAATAGCCAACCTGATTCATTTTACGGTAAATTGAAAAACAAAACGCTACAATAGAGTACGTTACACAAACGGTACACTAAATCGGATGCAAAAATCGTCCCAATTACTGTATCACAGAGCCAAATGCACTAACATAACCTGTCAGTTGAGATGAACAGAGCCAAATTCAGGAACATTTTCTTATTACACCATCAATGTCATTTATCCTATCTGACGCCTCTAATTATATTCGCTTGTATATTTGATGAGTTTCTTTCATTGGTGCGTACTATTTTTGACCCTTAATTATATATATTACTATTGAAAATGAAAATACTTCAATAGTGCAAGCTTTGTTTTAAGGCGAAAGTGTGTCATAACTAATATTTTTCTCAAAGGATTTTCTTTCAATAATTTGGACATATTATCATGTTGTGGCATTTAGAATTTTAAAGCTGGATAAACGATATATACATCTAAGCAAGCCAAATATTTTCAGCTACTGGAAACGGTACAGTGGTAGAATTCACCATTTAAATAGCATTAATTTGGGTTAAAGGACAGTAGAGTAGCATAGATAAACTCCCATATTATATATATATATATATATATATATATATATATATATATATATATATATATATATATATAGATGGTCTTCATCAAGTTTATATTTATATATATAACTAGCTATAACTGTAACTATCACTCACCAGCACACTGCAGGCAACAATCGTCCGACCTGTTCACGAATGAAGTGCAAAATGGCGGAATGCTGCAAGTTTTCAAATGACATAAAACTTTACCATCCTGAAATAAGAAAAGTAATAAATTAAGTCAATATCGCAACAGAGACATATAATGGGGAAATAATTAGATATCTTACCATGGAAATCTGCCGCGATAGATATTAAAATTTTAGAGTAGAACGAAAGTTCTTATACTATATAGCATGTCTAAAGGAACCGAATGTGAAAAGAAATAAACGAAGTCACGGTGGAAATCAAGAGATATGATGCTGAAACATTAAAAGGTATTTTATCATGGAATTATGCTACGAAAGATATAAATCTGAGAATAGAAGGAAAATTATAATTTTACAAATTGACACTTTATAACGTGCAAATAGCATCTATCAATCGACCAATCATCAAGCAGAACATATTTATCGCTGTGGCGTTTGTTTTTTTGTTTTTTTCATTGTTAAGGAAAGAGACTGTGTAACAGGTATAATTGACGATTAAAGATTTGTCATAATTATCGCTAATTTGGATATGATATAATACTTACGAGACAATCACATAGCACACATTGGTTTTCGCTGTTTGGTCGAATTCCAGTATTATTCGATGTGAATCTTTCCTCGTGACGGTACTTGATTCTGTCGAACGTACATCCGGCGGCTTGCACCCTTGTCTCGTTTTTCTCCGCCGCCGTTACTGTAGGAGGAAGGTTGTCAAAATCTAAATAAAATAGTGCGCCAGTTTCACCCCGGTGGAAAATGCAGACATGCAATCTAATCTACAATTTTTAACTGAGTTTTACTTTTTTTATATTTCGGTGTAACAACTTTGTGTTGATTCTTTGTTTTTTTTGTACATTAAAATTACCCATTTTTCAAAGGAGGTTGCAAACTTTCACAGTGTTGTTGGTAAAGAAACATTGGGTAAGAAAACTGTAACGTTATTGAAGAAACTCGTGACCGATGTAGCAAATTGAGTCAGTGTCAGCATACACGTATTGTGAACCCTATGGAAGAATTAACATAAGCCGTATGTCTGATACTTGTTTGGAACGCAAATTAAAACGATAATAACAGTCTGAACTAGATCTAGTGTGCGTCTCTTTAGGAGAACGCCTATGCGCAGAAAGTAAGGCACGGAATACACATAAAGATTTTATACCATGACCGGCAATTTGTGATATATGGAGATTTATGTCGCATCAAAGAAGGTCACCCAAACTTTTCAAGATAGTTTTGTGCAAGAATGAAAAGATGAAACTTCAACTATATCTAATTGTATCAATTATAGAATGTTTAAAAATGAATTATTTCTGAAGAATATTTCATTATACTTCCACCAGACTTGCTAACATATTTTCGTCGCTTCGTTTTAGTAGTCGCTTATTTCTCATAGAAGTTGAAAGATTTTTAAGTATTGATATGTCTGAGAGGTTCTGCCCTTTCTGTGACAAACAGGAACGGTGATGCGTTTCACTTTTTTTAATTGTACTTATTTCTAGAGGGAAATATATAAAAATTTTACCAATGCATCTGCTCAGTAAACAAAACACTGTTAATATCAAAACCCTCATGAGCAACAGAAATACTTTTTTACTAGTTGGATTATCCCCCCTGCAGGATGTAGAATATATCTGAGGCGCACTCCTGCGTGTCGTAAGAGGCGATAAATTGCAGCAACCTTTTAGATCTGGGATGCGTTCCGTGATGATGTTCATACGGAGAATGTGTTGGGATGCTTAAAAGAGTTAAGTTTATATCAAAACTATAACTTTGTATTTTAAGGACTTTTACCCCTTTTTTGCCATTATCTTTGTTCTGCATGACTTTTGGGGATGCCAAAACTTACACAGCACTTCATAACCAGGATTGTGCTGGTGTGCCATTAAACCTTATGCATACATACATACATACATACATACATACATACATACATACATACATACATACATACATACATACATACATACATACATACATACAAACAAACAAACATACATACAAACATACATACAAACATACATACATACATACATACATACATACATACATACATACATACATACATACATACATACATACATACATACATACATACATACATACATACATACATACATACATACATACATACATACATACATACATACATACATACATACATACATACATACATACATACATAGAGACAGACATGCATGCATGCATGCATACATACATACAAACTGAATTAGCAAAATGTTGTAAATTTGTATTGTCAATCTTCAAATGATGATGCTACCTTCCACTAATCTGCTCACACTGTACATAGTTCATTGTACGCTTGTATGCACATACACACTGTACATAGTTCATTGTACGCTTGTATGCACATACACACTGTACATAGTTCATTGTACGCTTGTATGCATATACACACTGTATATAGTTCATTGTACGCTTGTATGCATATACACACTGTACATAGTTCATTGTACGCTTGTATGCACATACACACTGTACATAGTTCATTGTACGTTTGTATGCATATACACACTGTATATAGTTCATTGTACGCTTGTATGCATATACACACTGTACATAGTTCATTGTACGCTTGTATGCATATACACACTGTACATAGTTCATTGTGCGCTTGTATGCACATATTTGTACTAACCTACCTCATGTGGAGTCATTAGTGAAATAA